>CM038724.1:2225800-2300800 GCA_021613375.1 Megaleporinus macrocephalus
TGTGTGTGTGTGTGTGTGTGTGTGTATGGGTGGGTGTGTATCTATGTAGGTATTTGTATGTGTGTGTGTGTGTGTGTGTGTGTGTGTATGGGTGGGTGTGTATCTATGTAGGTGTTTGTATGTGTGTGTGTGTGTGTATGGGTGGGTGTGTATCTATGTAGGAGTTTGTGTTTGTATGTGTGTGTGTATGGGTGGGTGTGTATCTATGTAGTTGTTTGTATGTGTGTATGTGTATGGGTGGGTGTGTATTTATGTAGGAGTTTGTGTTTGTATGTGTGTGTGTATGGGTGGGTGTGTATCTATGTTGGTGTTTGTGTAAGTATGTGTGTGTGTGTGTGTGTATGGGTGGGTGTGTATCTATGTAGGTGTTTGTATGTGTGTGTGTGTGTGTGTATGGGTGAGTGTGTATCTATGTAGGTGTTTGTATGTGTGTGTGTGTATGGGTGGGTGTGTATCTATGTAGGGGTTTGTATGTATGTGTGTGTGTGTGTGTGTGTGTGTGTGTGTGTGTGTGTGTATGGGTGAGTGTGTATCTATGTAGGTGTTTGTATGTGTGTGTGTGAGTGGGTGTGTGTATGTATGTGTTCTGTTTGTTTGTGTGTGTGTGTGTGTGTGTGTGTGTATGGGTGGGTGTGTATCTATGTAGGTGTTTGTATGTGTGTGTGTATGTGTGTGTGTATGTATATGTGTTCTGTTTGTTTGTGTGTGTGTGTGTGTGTGTGTATGTGTGGGTGTATATCTATGTGGGTGTTTGTGTGTGTATGTGTGTGTGTATGTATATGTGTTCTGTTTGTTTGTGTGTGTGTGTGTGTGTGTGTATGTGTGGGTGTATATCTATGTGGGTGTTTGTATGTGTGTGTGTGTGTATGTGTGTGTGTATGTATATGTGTTCTGTTTGTTTGTGTGTGTGTCACACTCTGTGTCCAAGAGCTGAATTTAGAAATCATCATTTGATCCCTCTTCTGGCTCAGAGCCTTAAAGACCTAACATTAGGGCTGATGGGTAATGTAGTCTTACATTAATCTACTGCTCTCACTCTGTTCCTATGGGCTGATGTAATGTTTGTTTTAACTTTCTGATTTCAGTGCTATGAACGCTGTTGGGGTGATGTGTGGGGGTGATGATGCGGAGTGATGATGGGTAGGGGTGATGGGTGACGTTGACATTTGGGGGTGATGTGTGAGAGTAATTATTGAAGGTGATTTTTGAGCGTGGTGATGAATGGGGATAATGGTATGTGGGAGTGATGTGTGGGGTGATGAATGGGGATGATGGTGATGTGTGAGGGTGATGAATGGAGATGGTGATTTTGGGGCTGATGAATGGGCATGAGGATGGAGTGATGTATGGGGATGGTGATGAATGGGGATGATATATGAGAGTGATGTGTGGGGAAGAAAAGGGAATGATGGGAGTGATGTGTGGGGAGAGGAAAGGTAATAATGGGGTGATGTGTCAGGGTGATGAATAGTGATGATGATATGTGGGGGTGATAAATGTGGATGGTGGTATACGGGAGTGATGTGTGGGGGTGATAAATGGGCATGGTTATATGTGGTAGTGATGGGTGGGGAGGGTGATTGGGGATTATGATATGTGGGTGTGATGAATGGGGATGATGGTATGTGGGAGTGATGAATGGGGATGATGATATGTGGGTGTGATGAATGGGGATAATGATGTATGGGTGTGATATGTGGGGGTGATGAATGGGGATAATGATATGTGGGAGTGATGTGTGATGAATGGGGATAATGGTATGTGGGAGTGATGTGTGATGAATGGGGATAATGGTATGTGGGAGTAACGTGTGGGGTGATGAATGGGGATGATGATGACAATATGTTGGGGTGATGAATGGGGATGATGGTGATGATATGTGGGGGTGATGAATAGGGGATGATGATATGTGGGGATGATGATGATGATATGTGGGGGTGATGATGATATGTGGGGGTGATGAATGAGGATGATGGTGATGATGAATGGGGGTTATGATGATATGTGGGGATGATGAATGGGGATGATGATGATATGTGGGGGTGATGAATAGGGTTATGGTATGTGGGAGTAATATGTGGGGTGATGAATGGGGAAGATGATGATGATATGTGGGGGTGATGAATGGGGATGATGATGATATGTGGGGGTGATGAATGGGGATGATGATGATGATATGTGGGGGTGATGAATGGGGATGATGATGATGATATGTGGGGGTGATGAATGAGGATGATGATGATATGTGGGGATGATGAATGGGGATGATGATGATGATGAGTGGGGGTGATGAAGGGATAATGGTATGTGGGAGTGATGTGTGGGGTGATGAATGGGGAAGATGATGATGATATGTGGGAGTGATGAATGGGGATGATGATGATGATATGTGGGGGTGATGAATGAGGATGATGATGATATGTGGGGATGATGAATGGGGATGATGATGATGATATGTTGGGGTGATGAATGGGGATGATGATGATGATATGTTGGGGTGATGAATGGGGATGATGATGATGATATGTGGGGATGATGAATGGGGATGATGATGATGATATGTGGGGGTGATGAATGGGGATGATGGTGATGATATGTGGGGGTGATGAATAGGGGATGATGATATGTGGGGATGATGATGATGATATGTTGGGGTGATGAATGGGGATGATGATGATGATATGTGGGGATGATGAATGGGGATGATGATGATGATATGTGGGGGTGATGAATGGGGATGATGATGATGATATGTGGGGGTGATGAATGAGGATGATGATGATATGTGGGGATGATGAATGGGGATGATGATGATGATATGTGGGGGTGATGAATAGGGGATGATGATATGTGGGGATGATGATGATGATATGTGGGGGTGATGATGATATGTGGGGATGATGAATGGGGATGATGATGATGATATGTGGGGATGATGAATGGGGATGATGATGATGATATGTGGGGATGATGAATGGGGATGATGATGATGATATGTGGGGGTGATGAATGGGGATGATGATGATGATATGTGGGGGTGATGAACGGGGATGCAGGCAGGGGTTAGGTGTCTTGCTCAAGGGCACTTCTGCCGTGTCCTGTTGGTTCATGGGATCAAACCAGCAACCTTCCGATCACAAGGCTGGTTCCCTATAACCTCCAGCCCATAACCATACTGCCCCTATGGGATGATGGGTAATGTAGTCATCACATCCAGCCAGCAGCATGCTGTTACAGACAGCTGTTATTTGTGAGCATCTGATAAACAGTCATGCCAACAGTCTGTCTGTGTGTAGTTGGGTAAACGGTACCTGAAGCTGGCTCTGGAGGCGGACGCTGACGCTAATAACCACCAGGCGGTGGAGTGGCTGCTGCGGGCGGCCAAACAGGGGCGCAGAGACGCGGCTCGACTTCTGCAGCGCTGCTGGATTCAGAAGAAAGGTACTAACTCACGTACAGGTTCTGCTCCCTCTGAGAACTTCTGATGTGAAGAGAAGACTGAATGAAGTTCACGTGTTTGAAACCCCTGCAGGTATAACTCCAGAGAACGAGGCGGAGGTGCGCAGGCTGTCCACCGAGAGCAAGTTCGAGCAGGCAGTGCGCCGGGCGGCTATGATGATGTACTGGAAACTCAACCCCGACAGGAAGCAGAAAGTGTTGATGTCCGAAATGCTGGAGAACGTCAGTCAGGTCAACACCGGCCAAAGTTAGTGATCACCTCTGCTCACAGAATCATATCGCCCCCTACAGTCTGAAGTTATATCACCCCCTACACTTCCTGTAGTGTATTACACTCTGTCAGAATGACTGTGTAGATCATATAAACATTATAGACTCTTTGTAAATGTAACAATAGAAGTTATATCACCCCCTACACTTCCTGTAGTGTATTACACTCTGTCAGAATGACTGTGTACATCATATAAACATTATAGACTCTTTTTAAATAAAACAATAGAAGTTATATCACCCCCTACACTTCCTGTAGTGTATTACACTCTGTCAGAATGACTGTACAAATCCAATAATCCTTATAGAGACAAATAAAATCTAAGACAGCTTTTAATTTGGACACACAGGTGCTGTAGGCTGTGCAATGCCCACCGTCCAGACCCAGAAGAAGGTCCTGGAAACAATGGTGGCCAGTGAATGTAAGCAGGGATGTGTGTTCTTGTTAGTAGTGAAACGTTTGTGAACCTACAGTGTGTTTAAGTCCTCTGTAGATATGTAATGTGCACTATATGGTCAAAAGTATATGGACACCACCGATTCTTAGCATGTATATAAACAAGCATATAGTCATGCGGTCTTCATAGACGAACACTGGCAGTAGTATGGGTTTACCGACGAGCTCAGGAACTTAGAATGTGGCACTGTTATAGAATGCCAGTTTTACTACAAGTTTGTAAAGTTTCTGTCCTGCTAGAGCTGCTAGAGCTGCCCCAGACAACTGTAAGTGATATTATTGTGAACTGGAAGCAACTATGAATAACATCAGCTGAGCTGTATGGTGGTAGACCTCTCGAACTCAGAGTGAGGGCCACAACCTTTTATATCGCCCACTACAGAGTTCCAAGCTGCTTCTGGAAGCAACATCAGCACAAGAACTGTGCATCACACCGCACAGCACACAAGCCTAAGACCACTATGTGCAATGCTAAATGTTGGCTGGAGAGGTGTATTGTACCACCACTGGACCCTCAGGCAACGGATCAATCTAGGTTTAGTGGCTGGACCCAGAATGCATGATGGGATTAGTAAAGTTTGGTAGAGGTGGAATAATGGTCCTGGGGGTTTCAGAGGCAGCAGTTTGGAAAAGAGCACTTACCTATCCCACTGCACAAGGCCAGTTCCATAAAGACCTGGATTGAGTAGATTGGTATGGAAGGATTGGCCTGCACAGAGCCCTGTCCTCAACCCCAGTGTAACCTTTGGCATGAACTGGGACATCAATTTTAAGTTTTGTCCAACATCAGCTCTACCTCATAAATGCTCTTTAGGCTGAAAGTTCCCACAAACACACTCTTGTGCTTCCACATAGGGAGTCTACTCCAAATTATTGCCCATGATTTTGGAACAGGACCCCCAACAAGGGTGTGATGGTCAGGTGTCCACATACTTTTGGCCGTATGTAAAGTTTTGTGCTACTGTGTTGTCCATTTAAAACCTGGGAATAATAATGGCTGTCTATCTGCCCGCAGCCTCTCAGTACGTTGATGTGGAGGGGTTTGTGGAAATGACGAAAAACTACGCTCAGGGCATCTCCCCTCCCACCGGCGCGAGGAACAACGGTTCGGTCCAAAACGGCAGCCTGGAGAACCGGTCTTCTGCTTCAGCACAGCAGGCAGGACCACCGTAGCATCATTCACAATCTTTCATTGAACACTACACGCTATATTAAGCTTGTATGAGTAGGATACGGTGCCACTGAGCTTTAAGTACTAGCTATGCTTCCTTATCATTACTCTTCTTTGTTGATGCAGGAGTATTAGGCCATGCTAAGTAATGTATTAGAGTTAATTAGAGTCAGTAAGGTCCAGTTAGAGAAGATTTCCTCAGACCAAGGTCCAGACCGTCATCGTTTCTAACTTACGTTGCCATATCCTGTATATTTAAGTTACCTAGTATCAGCATCTTGTACCATCAGCTACTAAAACACCAACCCATCACACATACCGTTCAGTATATTTCAGTATATTTTCTGTTTAAATGCTGAACTTAATGAATTGTTTATAAAACTCCTTACTCCAAATAAGAACAAGGTATATATAAAAAAAAAAACCAGAATGTTTTTGATAATAAGAGCATCTTAAAGTGTTTATTTATAGAGAAAGTAAATAAAACATGTGTATTCTTGTTTACTTAGCTTCACAGATTGACATGTTGGTTTTACAGAGCGCTATTCTCCAAAACCACGCCCCAATGCACAGATCTGATTGGCTGAGGAGCCTATTCTTAAAATAACACACACACACACACACACACACACACACACACACACACACACACACACACACATATATATATATATATATATATATATAATTTGATTTGATCTACTTACAGTTTGACAATCAACATCTAAGCAATTATAAAAATATAGACAAATTAATTATTCAAACGTGTCTATTCAATCTGTGTTGGAGCGTGAGGGGTTAAGTGGAAGCCTGTGAGTCTTGGTGATTGGTGGTCCTGCTGTTGATGTACATAGGGGTCCAGGCAGTTATAATTCAATGCGATACCAATTTCAAATGAAAGTAAAACTGACCAATCACATCTTCCCTCTAAGTGGGCTTAACTGTATGATCATTTCTGCCCATTGTGGAGACGCTAGCTGGAGAAACAGTTAGCTAGGAGGTGGGGGGTTAGGGTTTGGGCGAGAGGGCTGAGGCTTAAGGGTCACGGTTCACTACTGGAACGCGATTGGTCTCAATAGATTATCGGTTTGGGTCCACATTGGACAACGTCTAGGTCCGGACCCAGGGTCCGCCTATTAGTGACCCCTGATATAGACTGTAAATAATATGAGTAATATATGTGTTGGAATGTTTGCAGAAGGAAGTCTCTCATAAGCGTATGCTGAAGAGCAGTTGGGGGATGGGCGGCACTGGGATGATGCTGGACACCAAACGAAGTGGGGCCATGAAGAGAGCCATGGACATCAAAGCCCACTTCTTGGTAAGACCTCCCTCAAGTCCTGCTTGTTTACATCTTGCCTCAACATGGGTTTCATGTCTGGGTTGTTTCTGGAGTTGCTTTGTTGGGATTCTCTGATGTTTCATTTCATCTCCATTATGATGCCAATCTACAAGTTTGGCTTGGACCTCGTCATGGACCTACAATGGCACTTGGTTTAGAGAACTTTATAGACTATTTTTAAATGTAACAGTAGAAGTTATATCACCCCCTACACTTCCTGTAGTGTCTTACACTCTGTCAGAATGTGGTGGCACTGGGATGATGGTGGACACCAAATGAAGTGGGGCCATGAAGATAGCCATGGACATCAAAGCCCACTTCCTGGCAAAACCTCCCTCAGGTCCTGCTTGTTTACATCTTGCATCAAAATGTTTCATGTCTGGGTCGTTTCTGGAGTTGCTTTGTTGGGATTGTTGGGATGTTGGATCTACTTTTTGATCTCTGTTATGATGCCAATCGACCAGTTTGACTTGGACATCGTCATGGACCTAGAATGGCACTTGGGGTAGAGAACATCTGTGTCTTCTAGACTTGTTTATCGCCTTACCTTACCTGATTGTGTGAATATGGAGGTCCATCTCTTTGACCACCTCAGAATCTGCTTGTAGTTCAATCAAATAATCATATCCAAATGTGGTTAATGCAAGGTGTAGACAGTTCCTTCTAAAAGATGTTCCTCTTTCTGGTAAAACACATGTGAAGCTCATTGTTTGAGTAATGAGTAATGTTTCTACCATCTGTTTAAGGGCCTCCAGTACCCCCTGCACCTGATCCTGGAGATGAAGGAGCATTTGGTGGACTGGGCGTCTCGCGCAGGAGTTCAGTGGCTCAGCACCATCATCCCCACCCAGCACGTTAACGCCCTGATTTTCTTCTTCATCATCTCCAATCTGAGCGTGGACCTGTTTGCCTTCACCATCCCGCTTCTCGTCTTCTACCTGGCCTTCATCTCCATGGGCATCTGCACCCTCCGAGTCTTCCGCAGCAGTAAAGGCTGGGAGAACTTCAGCGCGCTGACCGCCCTGCTGACCCGCTTCGAGCCGGGGCTGGACGTGGAGCAGGCTGAGACGCACTTTGGCTGGAACAACCTGGAGCAGTACGTGTACTTCCTGGTCTCCGTGTGCTTCGTGATCTTCAGCTTCCCCGTGGCGGACAAGCGCTGGATCCCCTGCTCTGAGCTCTCCACGGTGGCCGTGTTCTTCACGGCTCTGAGCTACGTGTCCCTGAGCCCGTCTGCCGCCGCGTACGCTCGGAGGGCGCTGGTCATCGAGGTGGCGTCCTCCCTGTGCGCGCTGACCACTCACCTGCCCGTGGAAATGGAGGCCCTGAGGGTCCTGGGTAGAACCTTTGCCGTGGTGCCGCTGGGAGACAGCGTGGTACTTACGCTCAGCCTGCCGTGTCTGCTCTACATGTACCTGTTCTACCTGTTTTTCAGGTACGCAAACGGCCGTAATGGAAGAGTGCACTGTTGCCTGACCCTGAGTCTGTAGTCCTCCTCTCTTGTGCATCTCAGTGGTATTTGATTCCTTTAACTCTTTAGATCCCACAGTAGCCTCTGCTGGTCTAGTCAGAAGCCCAGTTGTGCTTCAGACTAGAGATCGACCGATATATCAGCTGGCCGATATATTGAGCCGATATTTGCCTTTTTTAATATATATCTGCATTTAAAGTCAGGCACGTCCGCGGGCAGCCCATGTTGTTGGTGCGTTGGAACCTACTGCTGCCGCATGTGAAGGACCCCGAGTCGAAACTTTCCGGCTGAATAAGTGAAAATGAATCATTAATAGTGAACAGTGACGTTTTTAATGACGTGGGTACGTGTTTCTAGTTCCGGCCTGAACTAGAGCGGACTTTCACACGCGCTGTTTTCTTTCTCTCTCTCTCTCTCTTTCTCTTTCTTTCTCTCTCTCTCTCTCTCTTTCTCTCTCTCTCTCTTTCTCTTTCTCTCTCTTTCTCTCTCTCTCTCTCTCTCTCTTTCTCTCTCTTTCTCTCTTTTTCTCTGTTTTTCTCTTTCTCTCTCTCTCTCTCTTTCTTTCTCTCTCTCTCTCTTTCTTTCTCTCTCTCTCTCTTTTTCTCTCTTTTTCTCTTTCTTTCTCTCTCTCTCTCTCTCTCTCTCTCTCTTTCTCTCTCTCTTTCTCTCTCTCTATCTCTTTCTCTCTCTCTCTCTCTCTCTCTCTTTCTCTTTCTTTCTCTCTCTCTCTTTTCTCTCTCTTTCTCTCTCTGTCTCTTTCTTTCTCTCTCTCTCTCTTTTCTCTCTCTCTTTGTTTCTCTCTCTTTCTCTTTCTTTCTTTCTCTCTCTCTCTCTTTTTCTCTCTCTCTCTCTCTTTCTGTCTCTCTTTCTCTTTCTCTCTCTCTCTCTCTCTCTCTCTCTCTCTCTCTCTCTTTCTCTCTCTCTCTCTCTTTCTCTTTCTTTCTCTCTCTCTCTCTCTTTCTCTCTCTCTCTCTCTCTCTCTCTCTTTCTCTTTCTTTCTCTCTCTCTTTCTCTCTCTCTCTTTCTCTATTTCTCTTTCTTTCTCTCTCTCTCAGTTTTTCTCTCTCTCTTGCGTGGCACGTGCTGTTTTTTCTCTTTCTCTCTCTTTCGCGTTGCGCACATTATTTTCTCTCTCTTTGGCGTCGCGCGCGCTGTTTTCTCTCTCGCGCGCGTGTCGCGTGCGCATTCTCGTTCTCTCTTTTTCTCTTTCTTTCTCGGCGCGAGCGCTGTGTCTGTTTCTCTTTCTCTCTCTCTGCTCGTGCGCTGTATCTCTCGCTGTCTCCGAGCGCCTCATCCTCAGAGAACCGCAAGTTTCCTACAATGCGATAAAAACCCAACCGTGAAGTGAAGCACTCTCTATTTATCAGTGCACTTCTTAATAACTAGTTAGTTTTGGGTATGAAGAGATATGTTACACTCTTTCAGAGGTAATATGGTCATGCTGTACATATTTTGTTATGCTTGTTAAGTCAGTGTTCAGTAAGTGATGTTAAGTTCAGCAATGTTGTGCATCCATTTGTTATTACTAGTGTGATATTTTAGCAGCAAATAAAGCGGAAAAGTTCTAGATATCGGCCCTAAAAATCGGCATCTACACATCAGCTGACCTCTAAACATCAGCACCGGCTACAGAAAAACCCATATCGGTCGATCTCTACTTCAGACCCTCACAAGCAAGTGAACCTGATTCCTGCAAGATCATTAAAAGAGAATTCAAAGAGAACTTAGTCAAAATTTGGTCAAGTTCATGCCTGGAACTGGTGAACATCTGGACTACCTCTAGGAAAGGGTTCTAGAGCTCTGAGGTCTAAGGGGACCTAACAGAAGACAGGGCATCCAGGATCAGAGTCAGGAAACAGTGATAAACCATATATATCTATACAGTCTTCATTTTCACCTGTAATTCCATCTCCTGCTGTCTTCGTTTCCCTCCAGCATGGCTCGCATGCGCGGCTTCAGGGGCACCTACTGCTTCCTGGTGCCGTACCTGGTGTGCTTTATGTGGTGGGAGTTCTCTGTGGTCCTGCTGCAGAACTCCACCCCCATCGGCCTCATCCGCACCTGTGTGGCCTACTTCCTGCTCCTGTTCGCCCTCCCCGTTCTGGCCCTGGGCCTGGCCACCATGCTCCTGATCCAGATGATCAAGTGGTTCCTGGAGCTGGAGCTGACTAAGATGCTGGTGACTCTGGCCGTTTGCGCCATTCCCGTCACCCTGAGACTCTGGACACGATTCAGCCTGTCCATCCTCAAGATCCTGCGCTCCGTCACCCACCGTGGTCCCGTGAAGCTCATCCTGCTGTGCCTCACCACCGTGGTGCTGCTGTGCGCCACCTACGTCTACAACACCGAGGGGATGAAGGTGTACAACTCCACCATCACCTGGCAGGAGTACGGGACACTCTGTGGGCCCCCGGCCTGGTCCAGACAGGGTATGGCTCACACCCAGCTCTTCTGCAGCCACCTGGGAGGCCATCGGGTCACCTGGACCGGCAAGTTCCGGAACGTCCGCGTGGCCGAGACGGAAAACGGAGCTCAGTCGGTCATCAGCCTGCTGCCGGTGTTCATGGGAGACTGGCTGAGGTGCCTCTACGGAGAGGCGTATCCCAGCTGTGAGCCGCAGAACGTTAGCGCGCCTGTGGTGGAGAACACTAGCACACCTGTGCAGAGCACCAGCGCACCCCTACCGAACGCCAGCGTCTACATGCCGAGCGGCGCAAGCGTCAACGCCTCAGTTCTCCACAAACAGCGTGAGGAGGAGCGGATGTGCCAAATCAAGGCTTGGGCTAATCACCAGTGCCACGTCAAACGCTTCGACAGCTACCGCTTCGAAGTGACCGTGGGCCGGCCGGTGGACGGGGTGGAAGAGAAGGACGACCCTGCTGGTGACATCATCCTGTCCGCCAGCCATGAGTTCAAGCAGGTCCTGCTGAACCTGGACCCTGGGAGCATGGTGGAGTTCAGCACCAAGCTGGAGGGGAAGCTGGGGGCTAAGCTGCCCGTGTTCGAGCTGAAGGCCATCCACTGCCTGACCTGCAAGTCCTCGCTGCTGCCTGAAGGCCGGCAGGTCAAGATCGAACGCAATTGGAGGAGGACTGCTCAGGGAGCCATGAAGTTCGCCTTCGACTTCTTCTTCTCCCCTTTCCTCTCGGCCAAGATCAGCGCGTGAAGAGCCTGACTGCATGTACGTTTCTGAACACTGGCGATCTCTAAATGCTTGAGCCTTACAAGGAAACAAACTTGAGACGAAGCGGGCGACCTTTGGTCACTCGGCTTTGTTCACTGCGGGACGGATGCTCATCATTCCAGGGTTTTAGTTCAGCAGAAGCTAACTCCCAGGAACCCTGATGAAGGTTGTTGGTTATGGATGTGAGGTTCACTTCATCTCGCAACATGATCAGCATTAGCTTAGCATTAACAAACCCCAAGGAAGCCCCCAAGATGAGAGACCTTTACTAGCTAACTACGGTTTTTCTTATACCCTTCACCTGTCTCAGGTTTGCATGGACTGAGAGTCCAATATGTAAATCAGAGGCACCTTTTTTAGCAATCTAGTGATCTTTCTAGAGTGTAGCCACTGCATGGCCTGTTTGTTTGTTGTTTATTATATGCCCGGCTGTCTGTCTGGACAACAGGATGAAGAAGATGCACCGCACAGACAGACTTCCTACTGTAGATATTAGGAAGTGTCTGCTATTTAACCTCCACAATTATTCCTGGTGTTCCTCCAAACGCTGACCATGAAGTCCTACAAAACTATTTCATTCAGTGTCTCAGTTTAAACTCTGGCACTAATTGGACTCTGACTAATTGGATTTGCACTCGTCCCGTAGTTTTAGTTCAAAGAAAGTTCTAAAGGAGTTGTGGAAACCTGGACATGGAAGTTATTCCAAACCTATAAAGTCCCACCCTCCTACCTTCAACTCTTCTTCTAAAGCCATGCCCCCAAAACACTTGAATTTGACAAATTGCCCAACTGGAGAAAAGGTTTCCAACACTATCCACCTCCATTGTTCCTTTCTGGACCCCCAGGCTCCTCAGCAGTGCAAGCGGTTGGTAGTTGCCGCTCTTCCCAGCTTGCAATGGTGCCTGCAAGTACATGTGCAACGCATGTGCATCCAGGCAGGATGAGGGAAGGAAGGAAGGTGGACAGGCATGTAGGCCATCCATTTATTTTGTTTGGCCTGAGTAAGAAGATTGGACAGAGTGTTTACAGTCCAGACAACAGCTCTTCTTCTTTACATGGTCCGAGCTTTTGTTTTGCTGGCTGCTGTCGGAATGTCAAGAGGATTTCAAGAAATGCAACGTTGCTTTGGTTCCCTGTAGGACTGAATCAGAGATGCTGTGTTGAAAATAGAAGAACTATGAGCGTCAGTCATGTTTACTTACGTTTGAAAGCTTTTAACATCTCCTGAAGCGAAGGTGGTACTAGGCCTGGATGCCTGGTTGTCCCCCCTGCCCACGTCCCCGCTGGCCTGCACTCACATTGCTCTTAAAGTTCCAGGCCTGAACTAACAAAGGTAATCACTCCCAGGCTCATTATAGTCGTGATCTAGTCGTAATCAAGGGTGCACATGCCAAACTTGATGCAAACGCAGAGTCCATACCATACCTCCACAGTCGAGTGGCGAGTGTAGGTGCTTGACCACGTGCTGCAACTGTGGGGGTACCACACAGGGTAGGCTCTGCGTTTGCAGGCAAGTTGAGTGGCAAGTGTAGGCGCATGGCCATGTATACAGAACTTCTGAAGCATCCAAAGCTCTGAAGAGCTCATCTAACATAAGTCTGAGGTTGTGCTTCCCAGCTTACACCTTAAATGGTGCAGTAGGACTTCCTCCCAGAGTAGACTAGAGTGACCCTCTGCTGCCAGGTTTGGGCACCAAAGTGTGACCACTCCACTCTAGTCAAACGAACTGGACTTTGGGGGTCAAGCGTGCTCAGGCATGGTTCAGATCACTCTGTTAAGTACGCCCTTAGTGGTCCAGTCAGTTCAATCAACTATTGGCTGAACACCACAGGGTTACAATGTGTTGGTACACTAATTAGGGTTAGTAATTTCTGGTCATCATTACCATCAAGACTGTGGGATGGTTTCTGTCTGACCTAAACAGGACGCTAAAGTCACCCCACGTTTGCTGACCGCTACTCTGCTTTATCCAAGGTGAGCTTGTTTTCATTGCACACTGCGATTGGACAGTTGGCTTGTCAGTCAAATGCCTCTGTCCTGTCATTGACAGTGGTTCTCTAAATGCAACCCCACTGGATTATGAGCTTGTAATTCAGTTTTAGGTAGTATATCTGGTTTAATCTGTAATCATCCAGTCCTGACCACAGCGCCCACTAGTGGACTAATCATATCATTAGCCTATACAACCACTAATATACAGTGTAAATGATGTGGGGCACTGAGCCAAACCTTACACACTCCGCCCTGATGACAGTATCAGGTTTGAACTGATTGTTGATAAGTACTGATAACCACAACAAGCGGATCATCGATCAAACACTCACTGCTGTTCACCAGTTTATGCTCAACCTCATATCATACTTTCAGAACTTTTAGTACAGGTTCTATAATAAAGGACTCGGGTGGTCGGAATGTTTTGAAAACGATGTTTCTCAGATTTGTTACTTTTATTGATCTTTTTATATTAATGTGTGTATTAACTGCACACAGAGTGAGTTTCTGAAACAGAGTGTGTGTGTCATGTGCAGTAACACACACTCCCACCCAGTAAACGTGGTACGTTTTAAAATGTGAAGTTATTAAAGCTGCATTTCTGCTTTGTTGCTCTTTGTTCTGAATATTACAGCATGATTTGCCGTAATTAGTTTCTCATTAGCCTAAATGTATAACTCTAAATGTAGGTATTGTGATATATAAACTGAGTACAGTTTCTCATTAGGTTGAATGTATAACTCTAAATGTAGGTATTGTGATATATAAACTGAGTACAGTTTCTCATTAGGTTGAATGTAGAACTCTAAATGTAGGTATTGTGATATATAAACTGAGTACAGTTTCTCATTAGGTTGAATGTATATCTCTAAATGTAGGTATTGTGATATATAAACAGTACAGTTTCTCATTAGGTTGAATGTAGAACTCTAAATGTAGGTATTGTGATATATAAACTGAGTACAGTTTCTCATTAGGTTGAATGTAGAACTCTAAATGTAGGTATTGTGATATATAAACTGAGTACAGTTTCTCATTAGGTTGAATGTATAACTCTAAATGTAGGTATTGTGATATATAAACTGAGTACAGTTTCTCATTAGGTTGAATGTATGACTCTAAATGTAGATATTGTGATATATAAAGTGAGTACAGGTTCTCATTAGGTTGAATGTATAACTCTAAATGTAGGTATTGTGATATATAAACTGAGTACAATTTCTCATTAGGTTGAATGTATAACTCTAAATGTAGGTATTGTGATATAAAAACTGAGTACAGTTTCTCATTAGGTTTAATGTAGAACTCTAAATGTAGGTATTGTGATATATAAACTGAGTAGTTTCTCATTAGGTTGAATGTAGAACTCTAAATGTAGGTATTGTGATATATAAACTGAGTACAGTTTCTCATTAGGTTGAATGTATAACTCTAAATGTAGGTATTGTGATATATAAACTGAGTACAATTTCTCATTAGGTTGAATGTACAACTCTAAATGTAGGTATTGTGATATAAAAACTGAGTACAGTTTCTCATTAGGTTTAATGTAGAACTCTAAATGTAGGTATTGTGATATATAAACTGAGTAGTTTCTCATTAGGTTGAATGTAGAACTCTAAATGTAGATATTGTGATATATAAAGTGAGTACAGTTTCTCATTAGGTTGAATGTATAACTCTAAATGTAGATATTGTGATATATAAAGTGAGTACAGTTTCTCATTAGGTTGAATGTAGAACTCTAAATGTAGGTATTGTGATATGTAAACTGAGTACAATTTCTCATTAGGTTGAATGTATAACTCTAAATGTAGGTATTGTGATATAAAAACTGAGTACAGTTTCTCATTAGGTTTAATGTAGAACTCTAAATATAGGTATTGTGATATATAAACTGAGTAGTTTCTCATTAGGTTGAATGTAGAACTCTAAATGTAGGTATTGTGATATATAAACTGAGTACAGTTTCTCATTAGGTTGAATGTAGAACTCTAAATGTAGGTATTGTGATATATAAACTGAGTACAGTTTCTCATTAGGTTGAATGTAGAACTCTAAATGTAGGTATTGTGATATATAAACTGAGTACAATTTCTCATTAGGTTGAATGTATAACTCTAAATGTAGGTATTGTGATATAAAAACTGAGTACAGTTTCTCATTAGGTTTAATGTAGAACTCTAAATGTAGGTATTGTGATATATAAACTGAGTAGTTTCTCATTAGGTTGAATGTATAACTCTAATTGTGGGTCTTGTGATATATAAACTGAGTACAGTTTCTCATTAGGTTGAATGTATAACTCTAATTGTGGGTCTTGTGATATATAAACTGAGTACAGTTTCTCATTAGGTTGAATGTAGAACTCTAAATGTAGGTATTGTGATATATAAACTGAGTACAGTTTCTCATTAGGTTGAATGTATAACTCTAAATGTAGGTATTGTGATATATAAACTGAGTACAGTTTCTCATTAGGTTGAATGTATGACTCTAAATGTAGGTATTGTGACATATAAACTGAGTACAGTTTCTCATTAGGTTGAATGTTTAACTCTAAATGTAGGTATTGTGATATATAAACTGAGTACAGTTTCTCATTAGGTTGAATGTATAACTCTAAATGTAGGTACTGTGATATATTAACTGAGCACAGTTTCTCATTAGGTTGAATGTATAACTCTAAATATAGGTATTGTGATATATAAACTGAGTACAGTTTCTCATTAGGTTGAATGTATAACTCTAAATGTAGGTATTGTGATATATAAACTGAGTACAATTTCTCATTAGGTTGAATATATAACTCTAAATGTAGGTATTGTGATATATAAACTGAGTACAGTTTCTTAGTAGGTTGAATGTATAACTCTAAATGTAAATATTGTGATATCTAAACTGAGTACATTTTCTTATTAGGTTAAATGTATATTATTATTATTATTATTATTATTATTATTATTATTATTATTATTATTATTATAAAAGCTGCTGTTGAATAGAGGAATAAGCAGACAGACGGACTCCCAGACGGGGTTGTATTGTATTATATACACATTCGTTCTTTTATTTCTCCGCTTCATGTGGTTAGAATATGCTTATGCTTTAATATACATATATGAGTAACACTGTTAATGGTAAACATGCGAGTGCCCTGAACAGGTCCTGCTTCTTCCGCCTGGTTGCTTCATTGTGCCTGTGCATGTGGAGCAGGAATTATGGGATGGCGGAAGGCCCGTTGCCATGGTAACAGGGTGTGCACACGGTGCAGTGTTACTCGGTGTGAGGGAACATCGGAGAGAGGGTGCAGCCTCGTCAGGGAGGTGAGTTAATAAAACAAAGTGAATTGAAAGTTTCGGACTCTGCAGAATCTCCTGCCCTGCTGTTATCGGTCTGTCCAGGAGAGGGCAGTGTGACCTTTCACCTTTACATCAAACACTCAGCCATGAAGAATAACAGTTAAACACTCGCACACACACACATACACACGTTGTACAGTCAGTCTCTCGATAAACCAGGGTATGTTTCTCAGGGTATGTTTTGGTGTTCACGCTGTTTGTAATTCATCTTCATCTGCTTCATCATCCTCATACTCGGTGTAGAGCTGGACATCAGTGCAGGTCACTCACAAACAAGATAAAGAGAGATGTAGAATTTGTTAGTGTAGTGTTGGTGTAAAGTTAAAGTCAATGAAGTACTGTTGTAGGCTTAGTGTAGAATTAATGTGTAGTTAGTGTAGTGTGTGTGTTTATCTAGTGTTGTCTTAGAGTAGTGTTGGTGTAGTTTTAGTTTAGACTTGGTCTAGACATAGTAGAATTGACAGTGTAGTGTTAATATAGAGTAAAGTTGAGTTGGTGTAAAGATAATATAGATATAGTGTAGTGTTGGTGTAAAGTTAAAGTCAATGAAGTACTGTTGTAGGCTTAGTGTAGAATTAATGTGTAGTTAGTGTAGTGTGTGTTTATATAGTGTTGTCTTAGAGTAGTGTTGGTGTTGGTGTAGTTTTAGTGTAGACTTGGTCTAGACTTAGTAGAATTGACACAGTGTAGTGTTAATATAGAGTAATGTTGAGTTGGTGTAGAGATCATATAGATTTAGTGTAGTGATGGAGTAGAGTTAAAGTCAGTAAAGTGTTGTTGTAGGCGTAGTGTAGAATGAATGTGTTAGTGTAGTGTGTGTTTATCTGGTGTAAAGTTGGTGTATAGTTAGTGTTGTTTTAGTAGAGGCTTAATGTTGTGTTGGTGTAGGCTCAGTATAGAATTGGCTATGAATTAGTGTTAGTGTAGTGTTGGTTTAGTGTTGGTACAGAGTAAGTGCAGTGTTGGTGTAGTGTTGGTATAGTGTTAGTGTAGTGTTGATGTGCAGTAAGTGTAGTGTTGTTGTAGTGTTGGTGTGGAATAAGTGTAGTGTTGGTGTAGAGTAAGTGTAGCATTGGTGTAGAGTAAGTGTAGTGTTGGTGTAGTGTTAGTGTTGGTATATTGTTAGTGTAGTGTTGGTGTAGTGTTGGTATATTGTTAGTGTAGCACTGGTGTAGAGTAAGTGTAGTGTTGGTATATTGTTAGTGTAGCATTGGTGTAGAGTAAGTGTAGTGTTGGTATAGAGTAAGTGTAGTGTTGGAATAGTGTTAGTGTAGTGATGCTGTAGTGTAAGTGTAGTGTTGGTGTAGATTAAGTGTAGTGTTTGTATATTGTTAGTGTAACATTGGTGTAGATTAAGTGTAGTGATGGTATATTGTTAGTGTAGCATTGGTGTAGAGTAAGTGTAGTGTTGGTATATTGTTAGTGTAGCATTGGTGTAGAGTAAGTGTAGTGTTGGTATATTGTTAGTGTAGCATTTGTGTAGAGTAAGTGTAGTGTTGGTGTACTGTTAGTGTTGGTATATTGTTAGTGTAGTGTTGGTGTAGAGTAAGTGTAGTGTTGGTATATTGTTAGTGTAGCATTGGTGTAGAGTAAGTGTAGTGTTGGTGTACTGTTAGTGTTGGTGTAGTGTTGGTATATTGTTAGTGTAGTGTCGGTCTAGAGTAAGTGTAGTGTTGGTGTACTGTTAGTGTTGGTGTAGTGTTGGTATATTGTTAGTGTAGCATTGGTGTAGAGTAAGTGTAGTGTTGGTGTACTGTTAGTGTTGGTATATTGTTAGTGTAGCATTTGTGTAGAGTAAGTGTAGTGTTGGTGTACTGTTAGTGTTGGTATATTGTTAGTGTTGTGTTGGTGTAGAGTAAGTGTAGTGTTGGTATATTGTTAGTGTAGCATTTGTGTAGAGTAAGTGTAGTGTTGGTGTACTGTTAGTGTTGGTGTAGTGTTGGTATATTGTTAGTGTAGCATTGGTGTAGAGTAAGTGTAGTGTTGGTGTACTGTTAGTGTTGGTATATTGTTAGTGTAGTGTTGGTGTAGAGTAAGTGTAGTGTTGGTATATTGTTAGTGTAGCATTTGTGTAGAGTAAGTGTAGTGTTGGTGTACTGTTAGTGTTGGTATATTGTTAGTGTAGTGTTGGTGTAGAGTAAGTGTAGTGTTGGTATATTGTTAGTGTAGCATTGGTGTAGATTAAGTGTAGTGTTGGTGTACTGTTAGTGTTGGTGTAGTGTTGGTATATTGTTAGTGTAGTGTCGGTCTAGAGTAAGTGTAGTGTTGGTGTACTGATGCTATAGTGTTGGTGTAGTGTTGGTGTAGTGTTGGTGTAGTGTTGGTGTACTGTTGCTATAGTGTTGGTGTACTGTTGCTATAGTGTTGGTGTACTGTTGCTGTACTGTTAGTGTTGAGCTTGGTGGGTTTATTGGGTAGTTGTTCAAATCTGCTCTGATTGAACTGAGATGTTGTGTAACGTCCCACACGTCTTTCTGAACACTTGTTTACGTTAGTAACAACAATCCCACCACACACACACACACACACACCCACCACACACACACACACATCCACCACACACACACACACAGTCGGACGCTGACGTGCAGACGTTGGTGTTCAGAGATGACCCGTCCGGTGCTCGTGTAATAGCAGATGCATTGTGGGATTTGTTTCACTCGAGGAAGCACTCGATAGGAAGACTGCTTGAGACGCTCCCGTGACCATGACAACAGAGTAACCGCATCCCGTCCACAAGGTCCTGCTGACCTCCGGGTCCAGCACAGCTTTCCAGCCCCACTCAGTGTCCACTCAGCAGGTTCAGCTCCACAGTCTCTTTATAAAACTCCTCAGCGTCTCCGCCACGCGTCCACTGTCACTCTGTCCACACCTCTAATTACTGACCGCTACTCTAAAGCAGTGATCAGACTCATCAGACCGTGCTGCACTCTCGATGATGAGTTTAGGGCATTTTGGTGATTGGCTGAAAGTGGTCCGTGTCTCTGATTGGCTGACGGTCAGCCGTGAAGCAAAGAGAAAAGAAAAATGGGACATTCTTGGCAGTAAAAGGAAAACGGGCACTGATTGTTAGCAGTGATTGGACGTGAGCGTGTAGCTATACTGTCATAAGAAAACCTTTGATCCCCAGAACGGCGGCTTGATTTCGTTTAAGATACGAGGCGGTTACGATTAAAGTCGTTGAAAGTTCAGGTTCGGTTACATTCATCGTTAAAATAGAGTCGTTAAACTCGTTGACTCACTGATCCGAAGGTGGTGATTCAAACGCCTCCATTTAGAAACTCGTAAGCGAGTATAACTACGCTTAAAATAATAATACGTCCGAGGGTTTCGGCTGATGGGTACTGTTGACGTTGCCACTACTTCACTACCGTGTTCGGTACTAGTTGCAAATTCGCTGTGTTTCAAAAACAATTAATCGTAATTTCAGACGATTCACTGAATCATTTCCTGAAGACCTGCGACTGAATCGTCGTGAGATGTGCACGTCCGTCGTGCTTGAAGTGTTCGTAGGAAGAAGAGCGGCTGGCGGTCTTGAGCGGCGTGAAGCTTTTCTTATGACAGCGGGTGCGGGAGCTGTTCCTGTCACTGGTTGTCCAGGTTGTCCAGGTTGTCCAGGTTGTCCGGGTTGTCCGGGTTCACTCTGTCCTGGAAGATGTAGAGGTTGTTTGTTGCTGCTATGGCGATGATGTTCTCCGCCGGATGCCAGGCCATGTGCAGGATTTTCTTAGTGAAGTCCAGACTGTCCACCCCCACGTCGCCCCGGCGCCGCCGGCCCCCGGTGTAGACCCGGCGGGTCCGCAGCACGGCCCTGGGCTTGCTGCTCTCCCTCCAAGCCTCCAGGGTGACCCCCCGACCTGTCTCCCGGTCAAACATCCGGAAAAAACTGTTATAGGCTCCGGTCATGATCACACTGGGGGGGAAAGAGGGGAGAGATAGAAGCACAGTGAGGGGACGGAGAACGCAGGAGCGGTACGAACAGCTGGACGACACCAGAGAAGGACGGAACTGGAACCGTGGATCTGGGGTCTGAATGTCTAGTAGTGGTTGGCTATGTAGTAGTGGTTCCAGAGCTAAAGCTAAAGAGGCAAACCTTAAACACTGAACACATCCTGAGGGACTGTATTGGGGGTAGGAGTTTGGGGGGATTGTAGGAATTTGAGACTATAGCTTTGAAGTCTACGGTGGTCTTACCTGTCTGTGCTGTTCCACACGCACTCGAACTTGTCGAAGATGCAGTCGTTCTCGTACAGAGAGCAGAGTTTACTGCGCAGGTACTCGTGCACCTGAACACACAGTATTACAGGTTAAGGGTCAGATTCAGAGATTATATATACTATAGCAGTTTACAGGTTATAGTAGGATGGGGAATACAGTGGGGTTAGAAGCTGGTTAGAGATTAGGATGGAGCTAGATATTACAGTGTGGTTAGAGATTACAACAGGATAGGTTTAAAATGGGTTTAGAAATTAGAGATTAGAGATTAGAGATCGCAACAGATTTAGAGATTACAGCAGGTTAGATATTTAGCTGGTTAGAGATTACAGCAGGTTAGATATTTAGCTGGTTAGAGATTACAGCAGGTTAGATATTTAGCTGGTTAGAGATTGCAGCAGGATAGGTTTATAATGGGTTTAGATATTACAGCAGCTAGTTAGAGATTACAGCTGGTTAGAGATTGCAGCAGAGTTAGAGATTACACCTGGTTAGAGATTGTAGCAGGTTTAGAGATTATAGCTGGTTAGAGATTACAGCTGGTTAGAGATTACAGCTGGTTAGAGATTACAGCTGGTTGGAGATTGTTGCAGGTTTAGAGATAACACCTGGTTAGAGATTGTAGCAGGTTTAGAGATTATAGCTGGTTAGAGATAACATCTGGTTAGAGATTGTAGCAGGTTTAGAGATTATAGCTGGTTAGAGATAACAGCTGGTTAGAGATTACAGCTGGTTAGAGATTGTAGCAGGTTTAGAGATTATAGCTGGTTAGAGATTACAGCTGGTTAGAGATTGTAGCAGGTTTAGAGATTATAGCTGGTTAGAGATAACAGCTGGTTAGAGATTACAGCTGGTTAGAGATTGTAGCAGGTTTAGAGATTACAGCTGGTTAAAGATTACAGCTGGTTAGAGATTGTAGCAGGTTTAGAGATTATAGCTGGTTAGAGATAACAGCTGGTTAGAGATTACACCTGGTTAGAGATTGTAGCAGGTTTGGAGATTATAGCTGGTTAGAGATTACAGCTGGTTAGAGATTACAGCTGTTAGAGATAATAGCTGGTTAGAGATTACAGCTGGTTAGAGATTACAGCTGGTTAGAGATTACAGCTGTCAGAGATTATAGCTGGTTAGAGATTGCAGCAGAGTTAGGGATTACAGCTGGTTAGAGATTACATCTGGTTTTAGATTCTAGCAGGTTTAGAGATTACAGCTGGTTAGAGATTACAGCTAGTTTTAGATTCTAGCAGGTTTAGAGATTACAGCTGGTTAGAGATTACAGCTGGTTAGAGATTACAGCTGGTTAGAGATTGTAGCAGGTTTAGAGATTACAGCTGGTTAGAGATTACAGCTGGTTAGAGATTACAGCTGATTAAGAGATTGTAGCTGGTTAGAGATAACAGCTGGTTAGAGATTGTAGCAGGTTTAGAGATTACAGCTGGTTAGAGATTACATCTGGTTAGAGATTACAGCTGGTTAGAGATTACCGCTGGTTAGAGATAACAGCTGGTTAGAGATTACAGCTGCTTAGAGATTGTAGCAGGTTTAGAGATTACAGCTGGTTAGAGATTACATCTGGTTAGAGATTGCAGCTGGTTAGAGATTACAGCTGGTTAGAGATTGTAGCAGGTTTAGAGATTACAGCTGGTTTTAGATTCTAGCAGGTTTAGAGATCACAGCTGGTTAGAGATTACAGCTGGTTAGAGATTACAGCTGGTTAGAGATTGTAGCAGGTTTAGAGATTACAGCTGGTTAGAGATTACAGCTGGTTAGAGATTACAGCTGGTTAAGAGATTGTAGCTGGTTAGAGATAACAGCTGGTTAGAGATTGTAGCAGGTTTAGAGATTACAGCTGGTTAGAGATTACATCTGGTTAGAGATTACAGCTGGTTAGAGATTACCGCTGGTTAGAGATAACAGCTGGTTAGAGATTACAGCTGCTTAGAGATTGTAGCAGGTTTAGAGATTACAGCTGGTTAGAGATTACATCTGGTTAGAGATTGCAGCTGGTTAGAGATTACAGCTGGTTAGAGATTGTAGCAGGTTTAGAGATTACAGCTGGTTTTAGATTCTAGCAGGTTTAGAGATCACAGCTGGTTAGAGATTACAGCAGGTTTAGAGATTAAAACTGGTTAGATATTACTGCTGGTATTAGATTCTAGCAGGTTTAGAGATTACAGCTGGTTAGAGATTATAGCTGGTTAGAGATTACATCTGGTTAGAGATTACAGCTGATTAGAGATTGTAGCAGGTTTAGAGATTACAGCTGGTTAGAGATTACATCTGGTTAGAGATTACAGCTGGTTAGAGATTATAGCTGGTTAGAGATTGTAGCAGGTTTAGAGATTACAGCTGGTTAGAGATTGTAGCAGGTTTAGAGATTACAGCTGGTTAGAGATAACAGCAGGTTTAGAGATTAAAGCTGGTTAGAGATTACATCTAGTTAGAGATTACAGCTGGTTAGAGATTGTAGCAGGTTTAGAGATTACAGCTGGTTTTAGATTCTAGCAGGTTTAGAGATTACAGCTGGTTAGAGATTACAGCTGGTTAAAGATTACAGCTGGATAGAGATTACAGCTGGTTAGAGATTGTAGCAGGTTTAGAGATTACAGCTGGTTTTAGATTCTAGCAGGTTTAGAGATTACAGCTGGTTAGAGATTACAGCTGGTTAAAGATTACAGCTGGATAGAGATTACAGCTGGTTAAAGATTACAGCTGGTTAGAGATTACAGCTGGTTAGAGATTGTAGCAGGTTTAGAGATTACAGCTGGTTTTAGATTCTAGCAGGTTTAGAGATTACAGCTGGTTAGAGATTACAGCTGGTTAAAGATTACAGCTGGTTAGAGATTACAGCTGGTTAGAGATTACAGCTGGTTAGAGATTGCAGCTGGTTAGAGAGTACAGCTGGTTAGAGATTGCAGCTGGTTAGAGATTACAGCTGGTTAGAGATTACAGCTGGTTAGAGATTGCAGCTGGTTAAAGATTACAGCTGGTTAGAGATTACAGCTGGTTAAAGATTACAGCTGGTTAGAGATTACAGCTGGTTAGAGATTACAGCTGGTTAGAGATTGCAGCTGGTTAGAGAGTACAGCTGGTTAGATATTGCAGCTGGTTAGAGATTACAGCTGGTTAGAGATTACAGCTGGTTAGAGATTGCAGCTGGTTAAAGATTACAGCTGGTTAGAGATTGCAGCTGGTTAAAGATTACAGCTGGTTAGAGATTACAGCTGGTTAGAGATTACAGCTGGTTAGAGATTGTAGCAGGGTTAGAGATTACAGCTGGTTAGAGATTACAGCTGGTTGGATGTTGCAGCTGGTTATAGATTACAGCTGGTTAGAGATTACAGCTGGTTGGATATTGCAGCAGGACTAGACTTTGCTGAGAGGTTAAGAGATTACAGCAGGTTAGAGATTATAGCAAACTAGAGATTACAAAGGGGGTAGGTGTTGCAGTGGGGTTAGAGATTAGAGTCGATTAGAGAAAGATAACAGGAGCATCAGAGATCAGAGTTTTTGAGTTTACCTAGCTTCTATTAAGGTGTCTTGATATTTCGTCTGGTCGATGTCACGTTGGTGGAGAATGCAAGCAGAACGGTCTGGAAGCTGACTGAATCCTGCAAGCAAGCTAGATTAGTCTACACGGGGGGTGTTATTAACTAGTTCTTAGAGATTTGCTGCAGCTTGCAAAGCGACTGGTGTCCTAACATGAAGTGCTACAGTGGAAACTGTGACTGCACAGTCCCTGAGTACTGTCGTTGTTGACTGAGCAGGAACCCCTTGAGCTCCACAGGCTCTGGTACCATTGAGGGACTGCTGATTCCCAAGACTTCCTTTGATACTGTGGCAAGGACACTATAGTACTGCACCAGGTTCCTAGGTACACTGCACCAGATCAGAGTGCTACTGTCTGGGGTAACCGACCAGGATCTGACTGGTTGTACCCCTCTTCACAGTGATAGTGTACAAGGTGGGGTGTGGTCCCAGTGTTGAAGGCACTTGGCAGGAAAATCAGGTACAAGTGGAGATGTACAGGAGTACACAGTACACAATGTGAGGGAGATTGCTCCAGTCTGCCTCAGAACCTCAGGAGAGGTAAACTGAAGCACTGAGTGCCTTCGATGGTGCCCTGGAGCAAGCGCATGGATTGACACTGCCACCTGGTGTTCCAGAGAACACCCCTGAGCTAGCACCTGGATTGACAGCTCGGCCTGGTGCTCCAAAGAGGACTCTAGCGTCACTGCCTGGCCTTGAAAGCACTGACAGGTGGGAAGAGATGCGACAGCTGAGAGGTGGGGCTGCCATCAGAGTCAGATGATGTTTGATTAGAGACACTTGGTTGCAATCAAAGCTGAAGAAATCAAGCCTTGGAATCAAGCCTGTGAGAGTGATGTTCCTTGGCTGGAAAGTTTAAGAACAACATTGTTGTTCTCAAGCAGACTACACTGGATTTCATTTGTTGGTTCATGTTGTTTTAGGGCTATTTAAATAAAACCTCTTGCAGATTACAGCACATTACAGATTACAGCAGATTAGAGATTTTAGCAGGTCATGGCTGGTAATTAGAGCAGGGATAGATAACGACAGGTTAGAAATTACAGGGAGTTAAGAGCAGTTTAGAGATTAGAGAAGGTTTAGAGATTAGAGAAGCTTTACAGATTACAGCTAATTACAGTCGAAGTTTATATAATGAGATGTTTCATTTTCTCTCTCTAGGTGATTCACCACCAGAGGGAGACAAAGAGAGCTGTGACTGCCCTACTTAACAGCTGCTTGCAGGTTGTCTTGAGTTTACCCTGCCACGTACAGAACTCTCTAAACTGGTAATCTTGGGTAATCCCTTCTCTTGATTAAAACAGTGTAGTCGTAAATTATATAAATAAAAAAAATAATGTCAGTGTGGTTATATCTCTCCATTGCCATCAGTTTGTTCTCCTCTCTTTTTTAAATCCCTACATGCCTCATCACAAGGCCCTGGGTATCTCCACTCCGAGGTAATTTCTTAAGTTTGGTTGGTAGCTCACCAACACAACCAGGGTTCAAGCCCAATGTGGGCCAATCCTGTTTCTCTCTTTCGGAGGTTTGCTTTAAGTTCTCTTTACCAGCCCTGCACCCATTCTTTGTGGCACAGTGGCCATTACTGCACCCTTACGAGGGTTCGGAACTGCCTCTCGGTCAGTCCTCTTTCACAAGGCGAGTATAGCTTTGACCAAACTACTGAGATCCAGTTTATTCTGGTTTACACAAAACCCTCCTTATTACTGCTCAAGTAAATTAGCGAGATACAAATCTCTTTCTCACCTGGTAGGTCTCCACGGGGCCTTTCTCCATGTTGAGGTCCCACACCTTCACAGTCAGGTAATCCCTCGTGAGCAGGTAGCGCCCGCTGTGGCTGAACTTCACGTCCGAAACCGAGGAGATAATCTCAGAGAAAAAGGAGCGATTCCCGGGGTCCTCCGGTTCCTCGAAAACTACTCGAGAACAAACACAACCTTTAGCCTGAATCAGAAGCAAGAGTCCCACAGGTCTGTTCAATTAGACAACAAGTGATTCTAATAGGAAATGAAGAGCCCAGAGGTCTTCGTACAAACACTTGATATGAAGAGTTACTTAAAATCATCCATGAAAATCCTAACCGATATAAAAACGAGGGTGTATGTGTGTCTCACTCTTGGCGTGTTTATCACACAGTGCCGATGCCCTCATGTCGCAGAGTCTCAGAGTTCCTTTGCTGCTGCTGTAGATGAACAGGTGGCAGTGGTGGGGATGGAACTCTGCTGCTGTTATTACCTCCGTCAGATCCTCCATGTTCACTGGTTTAATGTCCACGATGTCTAAAGGAAGGGTCAAGGACACCAGCCTGCTTCTATTCACCATGCTAACTAACTGACAGGAAGTAAGCACTATGCACTGCAAAGCACTCTGCAAAGAGGTAGGATTGGAGCTACAAGCTGAAAGCTAGTAGAATAGGATAGCATGTGGTTAGTAAAGTTTAGTGTGGAACATCTCTGGCATCTACACTGTAGATTGGCGTTTGATCCCATGCCTGGGCAAGAATCCCAACTGTATCAACAACAATGTTCTTAGGCAAGACCCCCAAACACTCCGCTATTTGTGTTTGCACGCAAAGAAAATTGATTCTGCATTTGATCCATTAGGGGGGCAATAAGCACACTGGCCCCGGAGCAGTGGGCAGCCCTAACCATAGCACCCCAGGGAGCAGTGGGGGGTTAGGTGTCTCTTGTTCAAGGGCACTTCAGTCCCGTCTTGTTGTTCCAGGGGATCGAACCAGTGACCATTCATTCACACGACTGGTTGCCTAACCTCCAGCCCGTGACTACCCCAGTACAATTGTATGTCGCTCTGGATGAGACGGTCTGCCGAACAATGTTAAAAAAAGTAATGGAAGCTTTGAACCTAACTAGATGCCTCAATCATCTCCAGGTCCTCGAAAACTACCCGAGAACAAGCACAACTCCAAAGCCCTCAGCCTAAATCAAAAGCAAGAGTCCCACAGGTTTGTTCATTCAGAAAACAAGTGATTCTAATATGAAATTAAACCATGTGTTGTACATGGCTCAGGGAATCGAACCTATGACCATGCATTCACAAGACTGGTTGCCTAACCTCCAGCCCGTGACTACCCTAGTCTGTGTTTACCTGTGTTTGTATGTTGCTCTGGATAAGAGGGTCTGCTGACTGATGTAGATAAGTAATGCTTTGAACCTAACAAGATGCCTCAATCATCTCCAGGTCCTCGAAAACTACTCGAGAACAAGCACAACTCCAAAGCCCTCAGCCTAAATCAGAAGCAAGAGTCCCACAGTAAGCAAGTTTGCCCGGAGTGGTGGGAAACCCTATACACAGCGCTTGTGGAGCAGTTGGGGTTAGGTATCTTACTCAAGGGCATTTCCTTGATGCCATGTCGGTTCAGGGGATCGAACCAGTGACCTTCCGATTGCATAGCTGGTTCCCAAACCTTCAGCCCATGTTGTGAATATTTTTATTTACCGTGGTGTCTGGTAAAAGCCAGTGTTTACAGATGGTTCCACTGAATGCTAAAGAGATAGCAGGAAGGCCAGGGCTTTATGAAACCCGATGTTTAGGGTCCGCAGATCCTGCTAACCCCAAAGCCAAGGAGATAACGGTCTGGCCAGACAAGTCAAGGCGGGTTGACCTTCTGCCAGCCCGGACTTAAATACAGTGTGTTTGCTAGTTTAAAGTTAGACCGTGTTCAGACCATGTTCAGACCTGACCAGGGTTTAAGAGCTCAAAGAACATCGGTACCGCAGTCTTAAGAATACAAGCGTATACTCTGAACTGGTCTCCCTCTTCATTCGAGTTACGACACCCACGACTGGTCACAGTTATGCTCATTGGTGGCCTGTAAGCTTCCATCACTTGGTAGCTTCGTAGCTCCAGCGCTCAAACTAAAGCAGCAAACTTCGGACATCTAATATGTGTCTTGGTTGATCAACTGCACGTGGACTAGAGGCGTGTTAGGGGGTTAAGCAGGAATGGGAATGTCTTCTAAACAACTATTGCTTGAATGAAGCAGGACAGTGATTGTGTCCTAGTGCATGGAGCGCCGGCGTGTTTTACAGGAGAGTGTTTCTTCTGATGAATTATTTAAACGTTCCCATCAATGTTTCATTTTCATTTCTAGGTCAGAACTCCTCTGGAGTTACCGCGCTGTCCGGCACGCCAGTTCAGCATTAGATAGGATGTTCTGTTTAGTAGAAAAGATTTGTATGAGTATCTGGACTGCGGAATGCTGCGGAGACTGTAAACGCCATTAAAGACAAGGACACTGGGGGGTCAGGAGGGCAGTATTGACCAAACTGTACAAAGCAAATGTCAACATTATACTCAGAGCTAGATCCTGGACAGTTTAGGTGGTCAAGATACCCTGATTTAAGTCATTGGTAATGACCACACGTGTTGATGAACGAGAGACACATGTTTTACATTTACATAATCTGTTAAGGCTCGTACGTTGATGTCACTGGACTCACTGGAGTGATGAACAGAGTTCAGTCAGCAGTACTGCTGCTCTCCACTAAGTGGCAGTAAATCCCATTCTTACCCAAAATATGCACAGCCCAGCTGTGGTCAGTAATGTCCAGGTGTGATGGAGTATAAGGATACTGAAGGTGTGGTCAGTAATGACCTTGTATGTTAGAGTATAAAGATACTGAATTTGTAGTCAAATTGTGAGTAAAGGTGTAGGGACACTAAAGCTCTGGTCAGTAGTGTCCAGGAATGTTGGTATATAAGAATATTGAATGTGTGGTCAGTAATGTTCAGGAGTATTAGAGTGTAGGGATACTGAATGTGTGGTCAGTATTGTTTAGGAGTATTAGAGTGTAGGAACACTGAATATGTGGTCAGTAATGTTCAGATGTATTAGATTTTAAATATACTGAATGTGTGGTCAGTAATGTTTAGGAGTATTAGAGTGTAGGGATACTGAATGTGTGGTCAGTAATGTTCAGGAGTATTAGAGTGTAGGGATACTGAATGTGTGTAGGGATACTGAATGTGTGGTCAGTAATGTTTAGGAGTATTAGAGTGTAGGGATACTGAATGTGTGGTCAGTAATGTTCAGGAGTATTAGAGTGTAGGGATACTGAATGTGTGGTCAGTAATGTTCAGGAGTATTAGAGTGTAGGGATATTGAATGTGTGGTCAGTAATGTTCAGGAGTATTAGAGTGTAGGGATACTGAATGTGTGGTCAGTAATGTTCAGGAGTATTAGAGTGTAGGGATACTGAATGTGTGTAGGGATATTGAATGTGTGGTCAGTAATGTTTAGGAGTATTAGAGTGTAGGGATACTGAATGTGTGGTCAGTAATGTTCAGGAGTATTAGAGTGTAGGGATACTGAATGTGTGTAGGGATATTGAATGCGTGGTCAGTAATGTTCAGGAGTATTAGAGTGTAGGGATATTGAATGTGTGGTCAGTAATGTTCAGGAGTATTAGAGTGTAGGGATACTGAATGTGTGGTCAGTAATGTTCAGGAGTATTAGAGTGTAGGGATATTGAATGTGTGGTCAGTAATGTTTAGGAGTATTAGAGTGTAGGGATACTGAAAGTGTGGTCAGTAATGTTCAGGAGTATTAGAGTGTAGGGATACTGAATGTGTGTAGGGATACTGAATGTATGGTCAGTAATGTTTAGGAGTATTAGAGTGTAGGGATACTGAATGTGTGGTCAGTAATGTTCAGGAGTATTAGAGTGTAGGGATACTGAATGTGTGTAGGGATACTGAATGTATGGTCAGTAATGTTCAGGAGTATTAGAGTGTAGGGATACTGAATGTGTGTAGGGATACTGAATGTATGGTCAGTAATGTTCAGGAGTATTAGAGTGTAGGGATATTGAATGTGTGGTCAGTAATGTTCAGGAGTATTAGAGTGTAGGGATACTGAATGTGTGGTCAGTAATGTTTAGGAGTATTAGAGTGTAGGGATACTGAATGTGTGTAGGGATACTGAATGTATGGTCAGTAATGTTCAGGAGTATTAGAGTGTAGGGATATTGAATGTGTGGTCAGTAATGTTTAGGAGTATTAGAGTGTAGGGATACTGAATGTGTGGTCAGTAATGTTCAGGAGTATTAGAGTGTAGGGATACTGAATGTGTGGTCAGTAATGTTCAGGAGTATTAGAGTGTAGGGATACTGAATGTGTGGTCAGTAATGTTCCGGTGTATTAGATTTTAAATATACTGAATGTGTGGTCAGTAATGTTGAGGAGTATTAGAGTGTAGGGATACTGAATGTGTGGTCAGTAATGTTGAGGAGTATTAGAGTGTACGGACACTGAATGTGTGGTCAGTAATGTTTAGGAGTATTAGAGTGTAGGCATACTGAATGTGTGGTCAGTAATGTTTAGGAGTATTAGAGTGTAGGGATACTGAATGTGTGTAGGGATACTGAATGTGTGGTCAGTAATGTTTAGGAGTATTAGAGTGTAGGGATACTGAATGTGTGGTCAGTAATGTTCAGGAGTATTAGAGTGTAGGGATACTGAATGTGTGTAGGGATACTGAATGTATGGTCAGTAATGTTCAGGAGTATTAGAGTGTAGGGATACTGAATGTGTGGTCAGTAATGTTCAGGGGTATTAGAGAGTGAGGATACTGAATGTGTGGTCAGTAATGTTCAGATGTATTAGATTTTAAATATACTGAATGTGTGGTCAGTAATGTTTAGGAGTATTAGAGTGTAGGGATACTGAATGTGTGGTCAGTAATGTTTAGGAGTATTAGAGTGTAGGGATACTGAATGTGTGTAGGGATACTGAATGTGTGGTCAGTAATGTTTAGGAGTATTAGAGTGTAGGGATACTGAATGTGTGGTCAGTAATGTTCAGGAGTATTAGAGTGTAGGGATACTGAATGTGTGTAGGGATACTGAATGTATGGTCAGTAATGTTCAGGAGTATTAGAGTGTAGGGATACTGAATGTGTGGTCAGTAATGTTCAGGGGTATTAGAGAGTGAGGATACTGAATGTGTGGTCAGTAATGTTCAGATGTATTAGATTTTAAATATACTGAATGTGTGGTCAGTAATGTTTAGGAGTATTAGAGTGTAGGGATACTGAATGTGTGGTCAGTAATGTTCAGGAGTATTAGAGTGTAGGGATACTGAATGTGTGGTCAGTAATGTTTAGGAGTATTAGAGTGTAGGGATACTGAATGTGTGTAGGGATACTGAATGTATGGTCAGTAATGTTTAGGAGTATTAGAGTGTAGGGATATTGAATGTGTGGTCAGTAATGTTTAGGAGTATTAGAGTGTAGGGATACTGAATGTGTGGTCAGTAATGTTCCGGTGTATTAGATTTTAAATATACTGAATGTGTGGTCAGTAATGTTCAGGAGTATTAGAGTGTAGGGATACTGAATGTGTGGTCAGTAATGTTCAGGAGTATTAGAGTGTAGGGATACTGAATGTGTGGTCAGTAATGTTCCGGTGTATTAGATTTTAAATATACTGAATGTGTGGTCAGTAATGTTCAGGAGTATTAGAGTGTAGGGATACTGAATGTGTGGTCAGTAATGTTCAGGAGTATTAGAGTGTAGGGATACTGAATGTGTGGTCAGTAATGTTCAGGAGTATTAGAGTGTAGGGATACTGAATGTGTGGTCAGTAATGTTCAGGAGTATTAGAGTGTACGGACACTGAATGTGTGGTCAGTAATGTTCAGGAGTATTAGAGAGTGAGGATACTGAATGTGTGCTGAGCAATGTCCAGGTGTGTTAGTATGTAAGGACACTGAAGCTGTAGTCAGTAATGTCCAGGTGTGTAAGTACACTAATGCTGTGGTCAGTAATGTCCAGGTGTGTAAGTACACTGGTGCTGTGGTCAGTAATGTCCAGGTGTGTAAGTACACTGATGCTGTGGTCAGTAATGTCCAGGTGTGTAAGTACACTGATGCTGTGGTCAGTAATGTCCAGGTGTGTAAGTACACTGATGCTGTGGTCAGTAATGTCCAGGTGTTTTAGAAAGATATGATAGTTAAGGTGTTGGAAGTAATTTCCAGGTGTGTTGTAAAGTAAGGATACTGAAACTGCGGTCAGTAATGTCCAGGTGCCACATGTTAATCCTCAGGTCGTCTGCAGACAGGTATGTCTCCCCATCGCTGTTGACAGATATTGAGTTAACGTGGTATGTGTGACCATTTGCAAACACACGGCGTGGACGGACCTCCACCATCAGATCTGTAGGCTTCAACACTGGAACCTACAACAAACACAGCATCCATCAGTACAGTCAGACACAGTCAGTCACAAGTAAACATTTAGACATAGATGAACACAATTAGACACAGTCAAACACAGTCAGATATGAGTAAACACAGTCAGACACAGGTAAACACAGGCAAACACAGTCAGTCACAAGTAAACATTTAGACATAGATAAACACAATTAGACACAGTCAAACACAGTCAGATATAAGTAAACACAGTCAGACACAGGTAAACAGAGATGAACATAGTCAGACACGGGTAAACGCAGTCCGACACAGTCAGACATGGTCAGACACAGAAAAACACAGTCAGACACAGGTAAACAATCAGACACTGGTAAACACAGGTAAATGCAGTCAGGCACAGGTAAACATACAGTCAGACACGGGTAAACAGTCAGACATGGGTAAACACAGGTAAACACTAAGATATAGGTAAACATGTTAACAGTCATACACAGGTAAACACTGAGACATAGGTAAACACAGGTAAACACAGTCAGACATGGGAAAGCACAGTCAGACACAGGTAAACAGTCAGGCACAGGCAAACACAGACAGAGGCAGACATTGTCAGACACAGGTAAACATAGTCAGGCACAGGCAAACACAGACAGAGGCAGACATTGTCAGACACAGGTAAACATAGTCAGGCACAGGCAAACACAGTCGGACAGATGTAAACAAGATTAGACATAGGTAAAAGCAGTCAGACACAAGTTAACAGGTAAAAATAGTCAGACATGGACAGACACAGGCAGACACTGTCATACACAAGTAGACAGTCAGACATAGGTAAACAAAGTCATACTGCAAGACACAGGCTTACACAAGCAGACCCAAGTAAACAAAGTCAGACACAGTCACACATGGGTAAACAAGTCAGACATAGGCAGGAACAGTAAGAAACAGAAAAACACACACGTTGAGACCATCAGACGTAGGTGAACACACTCAGGCACAGTTAGACATAGGTAAGCTCAGTCATACAGAGGTAAACAGACACAGGCAGACGTAGTCAAACACAGGTGAACACTATGGGAGACAGTCAGGCACAGACAGCAACGGCCAGACAGACACAGCTATACACAGGTAAGCACAGTCAGCCCAAGTAAAGGTAGTCCAACACTGGCAGACACAGGTAAATGCAGTCAGACACAGGCAAAACCATGTTTACATGTAAACTCTACACTCTTTTACATGTTTACTCAGCCATTTTCATGGTGATGCTACACTCTGTCAAATGTTTACGCTACAGCCAATTCCATGGCGATGCTACCCTCAATTACATGTGTACGCTACATCGATTTCCATGGTGATGCTACACTCCTTGACATGTTTACGCTACAGCCAATTCCATGGTGACGCTACATTAATTTACTTGTTAATGCTACAATCGTTTATGTGGTGACACTGGTTGCTCTTCATTGTACTTTAGTCAATCAGTCCAGACTTATCAGCACTTTCTGACCAACAGGAGGCAGTAAAGCACCTGTAATGAGGTAACTGTGGAAATGTCCTTCAGCCGGCCCTCTTCATCCTTCAGGTTATAGCCCTCCGGCCGCCGGTCCCTCTCACTCACCTTCCACAGCTTAATGGTCTTATCTGTTTAAAGAATGAAGAAGGATGGTAACTGGAAAAAAAAGACTCGCTGTCTCAGTCTTCTCCACCAGGTGGCGGTAATAAAGGTTAATGGAGAGCTCAGTGATTGGATTAACACTGCTAGTTCTTGCAGGTACAAGATTATTGGACTGAACTATTTGTTCAGCCTGACCTGCTTCTTGAATGAGACACATCAGAACAGATCTCAAACACAAAGGTCTGGAGTTAGAAAAAGACCCTGCAAGTGGGCTAGTTCTGATCTGAGAAGACTCCACTCAGAGGCTAACCAGCCGTCATACCCATGTGGGTCCCAGTTGAGCTATAACTTTGGGCCCCAGTTGGGCTACAGTCATCGGTCGTGGTTGGGTTGGTGCAATTTGGGTTATAGTTGTGGGCCCCAGTTAGGCTATAGGCCCCAGCTGGTTTCTGGTTATAAGACCTAGGTGACCTTCAATTGTGGGCACAATTTGGGTCACTGTTGAGGGGCCCAGTTAGGCGACATTTGTGTTCCTAGCAAGGTTAAATCACTTGCAAAGGTTAACCACTTGCAGCACCAGTTGGCCCATTTGTGGCCCATATGGAGCCAATGGACAAATCTTTGTGGGCCCAACTGGGTTGCCTAAAGAGGACCCAACTGGTGGCCCATCTTTAACCCATGTGGGCCCACATGGACATGCTGGCTGAGTATGCTCACCATTGGTGGAAAGGAGGAAGTGGGCAGCATTCTGTTGAGGCAGCCAGCGGATCTTGTTGATTTTCTCCTCGATCTCCAGACTTTTCAGATAATCGAAGTCCGGCTCATGGCTCTGGAACGTGCTGTAGACGTTGTATTCCCCTGCTTCCCCAAGCTCCTCCCCTTCTCCTTTAACCTGCTCCAAACAGATACAAACACATCCATCATTATCTGCTTAAATCAATAGCTGCGTGTCCTGTAAATATCAATGCTAGGAATGTTCCATGTACTACTGTAAAATAAGTCTTGGAGACCTGTAGAGGGTGCTGTAGGCAAGTACCTGGAAAACCATTCTATATTTATTAGCATTACAACTAAAATTAAGCTCTAGAGATACACTGTATTGCCAAAAGTATTCACTCGTCCATCCAGATCATTGAATTTAGGTGTTTCAATCACTTCCATGGCCAAAGGTATATAAAACCAAGCAGCTAGTCCTGCAGACTGCTTCTACACACATTAGTGAAAGAATGGGTCTCTCTCAGGAGCTCAGTGAACTCCAGCATGGTACCGTAACAGGACGCCACCTGTGTAAGAAGTCCAGTCGTGAAGTTTCCTCACTACTAAATATTCCACAGTGGACTGTCAGTGGTGTTATAACAAAGTGGAAGTGATTGGGAATGACAGCAACGTAAACTGACAGAGTGGGGTCGCATAGTAGACAGAGGTCACCAACTTTCTACAGAGTCAATCACTACAGACCTCCAAACTTCATGTGGCCTTCAGATCAGCTCAAGAACAGAGCATAGAGAGCTTCATGGAATGGGTTTCCATGGCCAAGCAGCTGCATCCAAGCCTTACATCACCAAGTGCAATGCAGAGCGTTGGATGCAGTGGTGTAAAGCACGCCACCACTGATTCTAGAGCAGTGGAGACATGTTCTCTGGAGTGACCAATCATGCCTCTCTGTCTGGCAATCCGATGGACAAGTCTGGGTTTGGCGGTTACCAGAAGTTTGGCGGTACTTGTCTGACTGAATTGTGCTAAGTTTAAAGTTTGGTGGAGGGCTGGTTTTCAGGAGTTGGGCTCGGCCCCTTAGTTCCAGTGAAAGGAACTCCTAAAGCTTCAGCAGACCAAGAGATGTTGGTCAATTTCATGCCTCCAACTTTGTGGGAACAGTTTGGGAACGGCCCCTTTCTGTTCCAACATGACTGCCCACCAGTGCACAAACAGCTCCATAAAGATTTGAGGAGCTTGGTGGAGGAGTTTGGTGTGGAAGAACTTGACTGGCCTGCACCTTAACCTGATAGAACACCTTTGAGACGAATTAGAGCGGAGACTGCGAGCCAGACCTTCTCATCCAACATCAGTGTCTGACCTCACAGATGGGCTTTTGGAAGAACGGTCAAACATTCCCATAAACACTCTCCTAACCCGTGTGGAGAGCCTTTCCAGAAGAGCTGAAGCTGTTATAGCTGCAAAGGTTGGACCGACATCATATTAAACCCTATGGATTAAAATGGGACATCACTCGAGTCAAGATAGTGTAAGCAGCAGTGCAGCCCAGACTAAATAACAAAATTCACTGACCTCGGGTTCCCTTTGGAAGATGACCACTCGCCCACCCTTATCCCCTGTGGCCAGAAGGTCCCCCGTCTGGTTAAACTCCACCGTAGAAATGACATCAGCTGTAGATACAGGAAGTAATAAAAATAAGAATCTGAGAAGCTTTAATAATGAAAGTGTTCTAGTTACAGCGTGGTTTTAGTAATGGAGGTCTTTGATTCTGAGAGTGAGCCCTGCAGGTGAGCGGTGTTGCTGACTTAGCAGAGTAAGTGATGGAGAGTTACTGCATGTTCTGGAGGTGACTGAGCTCAGATTACTGTTCTATCCTGGAATAGCATTCTCGTCTGGGTTTGGAAGGCTTCAAATATCATTTCTCAAACATCCAGGATTAGATTCAACTTCAGGTTAAATTCAGATTTCCCTAACAGATTACACCCAGACAAAATTTTGAGTCAGAATTTTAGGGCATACAATTGAGTTCAGCCAGAATTTTGTTGGTTTACAGTCGGTTCAGACAGAATTTTGTTGGGTTACAGTCAGTTCAGACAGAATTTTGTTGGGTTCTATTTGGTTCAGACAAAATTTTGCTGGGCTACAGTCAGTTCAGACAGAATTTTGTTGGGTTCTATTTGGTTCAGACAAAATTTTGTTGGGCTACATTCGGTTCAGACAGAATTTTGTTGGGCTACATTCGGTTCAGACAGAATTTTGTTGGGCTACAGTCAGTTCAGACAGAATGTTGTGGGGTTACAGTCAGTTCAGACAGAATTTTGTTGGGTTCTTTTCGGTTCAGACAGAATTTTGTTGGGTTACAGTCAGTTCAGACAGAATTTTGTTGGGTTACAATCGGTTCAGACAGAATTTTGTTGGGTTACAGTCAGTTCAGACAGAATTTTGTTGGGCTACAGTCAGTTCAGACAGAATTTTGTTGGGTTCTTTTCGGTTCAGACAGAATTTTGTTGGGTTACAGTCAGTTCAGACAGAATTTTGTTGGGTTCTTTTCGGTTCAGACAGAATTTTGTTGGGTTACAGTCAGTTCAGACAGAATTTTGTTGGGCTACAGTCAGTTCAGACAGAATTTTGTGGTGTTACAGTCAGTTCAGACAGAATTTTGTTGGGTTCTATTTGGTTCAGACAAAATTTTGCTGGGCTACAGTCAGTTCAGACAGAATTTTGTTGGGTTCTATTTGGTTCAGACAAAATTTTGTTGGGCTACAGTCGGTCCAGTCAGAATTTTGTTTAGTTACAGTCAGTTCAGACAGAATTTTGTTGGGCTACAGTCGGCTCGGACAGATGTTGTTGGGTTCTATTCGGTTCAGACAGAATTTTGTTGGGTTACAATCAGTTCAGACAGAATTTTGTTGGGTTACAATCAGTTCAGACAGAATTGTGTTGGGTTACAATCGGTTCAGACAGAATTTTGTTGGGTTACAGCCAGTTCAGTCAGACTTTTGTTGGGCTACATTCGGTTCAGACAGAATTTTGTTGGGCTACATTCGGTTCAGACAGAATTTTGTTGGGCTACAGTCAGTTCAGACAGAATGTTGTGGGGTTACAGTCAGTTCAGACAGAATTTTGTTGGGTTCTTTTCGGTTCAGACAGAATTTTGTTGGGTTACAGTCAGTTCCGACAGAATTTTGTTGGGTTACAATCGGTTCAGACAGAATTTTGTTGGGTTACAGTCAGTTCAGACAGAATTTTGTTGGGCTACAGTCAGTTCAGACAGAATTTTGTTGGGTTCTTTTCGGTTCAGACAGAATTTTGTTGGGTTACAGTCAGTTCAGACAGAATTTTGTTGGGCTACAGTCAGTTCAGACAGAATTTTGTTGGGTTCTTTTCGGTTCAGACAGAATTTTGTTGGGTTACAGTCAGTTCAGACAGAATTTTGTTGGGTTACAATCGGTTCAGACAGAATTTTGTTGGGTTACAGTCAGTTCAGACAGAATTTTGTTGGGCTACAGTCAGTTCAGACAGAATTTTGTGGTGTTACAGTCGGCTCAGACAGAATTTTGTTGGGTTACAGTCGGCTCAGACAGAATTTTTCGGGGTTACAGTCGACTCAGAATTTTGTTGGGCTACATTCAGAAGTCGGTTCAGACAGAATTTTGTTGGGTAACAGTCGGTTCAGACAGAATTTTGATGGGTTACAGTCGGCTCAGACAAAATTTTTGGGGGTTACAGTCGACTCAGAATTTTGTTGGGCTACATTCAGAAGTCGGTTCAGACAGAATTTTGTTGGGTTACAGTCGGTTCAGACAGAATTTTGTTGGGTTACAATCAGTTCAGACAGAATTGTGTTGGGTTACAGTCGGCTCAGACAGAATTTTGTTGGGTTCTATTCGGTTCAGACAGAATGTTGTTGGGTTACAGTCGGCTCAGACAGAATTTTGTTGGGTTCTATTCGGTTCAGACAGAATGTTGTTGGGCTACAGTCAGTTCAGACAGAATTTTGTTGGGTTACAGTCGGCTCGGACAGACTTTTGTTGGGTTCTATTCGGTTCAGACAGAATTTTGTTGGGCTACAGTCAGTTCAGACAGAATTTTGTTGGGTTCTATTTGGTTCAGACAGAATTTTGTTGGGCTACGGTCAGTTCATACAGAATTTTGTTGGGTTACAGTCGGCTTAGACAGAATTTTGTTGGGTTACAGTCGAGTTCAGACAGAATTTTGTTGGGTTACAGTCGGTTTAGACAGAATTTTGTTGGGTTACAGTCGGCTTAGACAGAATTTTGTTGGGCTACAGTCGGTTGAGACAGAATTTTGTTGGGTTAGAGTCGGCTCAGACAGATTTTTGTGGGGTTACAGCCAGTTCAGTCAGACTTTTGTTGGGCTACATTCGGTTCAGACAGAATTTTGTTGGGCTACATTCGGTTCAGACAGAATTTTGTTGGGCTACAGTCAGTTCAGACAGAATGTTGTGGGGTTACAGTCAGTTCAGACAGAATTTTGTTGGGTTCTTTTCGGTTCAGACAGAATTTTGTTGGGTTACAGTCAGTTCAGACAGAATTTTGTTGGGTTACAATCGGTTCAGACAGAATTTTGTTGGGTTACAGTCAGTTCAGACAGAATTTTGTTGGGCTACAGTCAGTTCAGACAGAATTTTGTTGGGTTCTTTTCGGTTCAGACAGAATTTTGTTGGGTTACAGTCAGTTCAGACAGAATTTTGTTGGGTTCTTTTCGGTTCAGACAGAATTTTGTTGGGTTACAGTCAGTTCAGACAGAATTTTGTTGGGCTACAGTCAGTTCAGACAGAATTTTGTGGTGTTACAGTCGGCTCAGACAAAATTTTGTTGGGTTACAGTCGGCTCAGACAGAATTTTTCGGGGTTACAGTCGACTCAGAATTTTGTTGGGCTACATTCAGAAGTCGGTTCAGACAGAATTTTGTTGGGTAACAGTCGGTTCAGACAGAATTTTGATGGGTTACAGTCGGCTCAGACAAAATTTTTGGGGGTTACAGTCGACTCAGAATTTTGTTGGGCTACATTCAGAAGTCGGTTCAGACAGAATTTTGTTGGGTTACAGTCGGTTCAGACAGAATTTTGTTGGGTTACAATCAGTTCAGACAGAATTGTGTTGGGTTACAATCGGTTCAGACAGAATTGTGTTGGGTTACAATCGGTTCAGACATAATTTTGTTGGGTTACAGTCAGTTCAGACAGAATTTTGTTGGGTTCTATTCGGTTCAGACAGAATGTTGTTGGGTTACAGTCGGCTCAGACAGAATTTTGTTGGGTTCTATTCGTTTCAGACAGAATGTTGTTGGGCTACAGTCAGTTCAGACAGAATTTTGTTGGGTTACAGTCGGCTCGAACAGACTTTTGTTGGGTTCTATTCGGTTCAGACAGAATTTTGTTGGGCTACAGTCAGTTCAGACAGAATTTTGTTGGGTTCTATTTGGTTCAGACAGAATTTTGTTGGGCTACGGTCAGTTCATACAGAATTTTGTTGGGTTACAGTCGGCTTAGACAGAATTTTGTTGGGTTACAGTCGAGTTCAGACAGAATTTTGTTGGGTTACAGTCGGTTTAGACAGAATTTTGTTGGGTTACAGTCGAGTTCAGACAGAATTTTGTTGGGCTACAGTCGGTTGAGACAGAATTTTGTTGGGTTACAGTGGGCTTAGACAGAATTTTGTTGGGCTACAGTCAGCTCAGACAGAATTTTGTTGGGCTACAGTCAGTTCAGACAGATTTTTTTGGGTTACAGTCGGCTCAGACAGAATTTTGTTGGGTTCTATTCGGTTCAGACAGAATTTTGTTAGGCTACATTCAGTTCAGACAGAATTTTGTTGGGCTACGGTCAGTTCATACAGAATTTTGTTGGGTTACAGTCGGCTTAGACAGAATTTTGTTGGGTTACAGTCGAGTTCAGACAGAATTTTGTTGGGTTACAGTCGGTTTAGACAGAATTTTGTTGGGTTACAGTCGAGTTCAGACAGAATTTTGTTGGGCTACAGTCGGTTGAGACAGAATTTTGTTGGGTTACAGTGGGCTTAGACAGAATTTTGTTGGGCTACAGTCAGCTCAGACAGAATTTTGTTGGGCTACAGTCAGTTCAGACACAATTTTGTGGTGTTACAGTCGGCTCAGACAGAATTTTTGGGGGTTACAGTCGACTCAGAATTTTGTTGGGCTACATTCAGAAGTCGGTTCAGACATAATTTTGTTGGGTAACAGTTGGCTCAGACAGAACTTTGTTGGGCTACATTCGGTTCAGTCAGACATTTGTTGGGTTACAGTCGGCTCGGACAGACTTTTGTTGGGTTCTATTCGGCTCAGACAGAATTTTGTTGGGCTACAGTCAGTTCAGACAGAATTTTGTTGGGTTTCAGTCGGTTCAGACAGAATTTTGTTGGGTTCTATTTGGTTCAGACAGAATTTTGTTGGGCTACATTCAGTTCAGACAGAATTTTGTTGGGCTACAGTCAGTTCAGACAGAATTTTGTTGGGCTACAGTCGGCTCGGACAGACTTTTGTGGGGCTACATTCGGTTCAGACAGAATTTTGTCGGGCTACAGTCAGTTCATTCAGAATTTTGTGGTGTTACAGTCGGCTCAGACAGAATTTTCTTGGGTTACAGTCGGCTCAGACAGAATTTTTGGGGGTTACAGTCGACTCAGAATTTTGTTGGGCTACATTCAGAAGTCGGTTCAGACAGAATTTTGTTGGGTTACAGTCAGTTCAGACAGAATTTTGTGGTGTTACAGTCGGCTCGGACAGACTTTTGTTGGGCTACATTCGGTTCAGACAGAATTTTGTTGGGCTACAGTCGGCTCAGACAGAATTTTCTTGGGTTACAGTCGGCTCAGACAGAATTTTCTTGGGTTACAGTCGGTTCAGACAGAATTTTGTTGGGCTACATTCAAAAGTCAGTTCAGACAAATTTTTTTTGGGTTACAGTCAGCTCAGACAGAATTTGTGGGGCGACAGTCAGTTCAGACAGAATTTGTTGGGTTACAGTCAGCTCAGACAGAATTTGTGGGGTTACAGTCAGCTCAGACAGAATTTGTGGGGTTACAGTCGGCTCAGACAGAATTTTGTTGGGTTCTATTTGGTTCAGACAGAATTTTGTTGGGCTACAGTCGGTTCAGACAGAATTTTGTTGGGTTCTATTTGGTTCAGACAAAATTTTGTTGGGCTACATTCAGTTCAGACAGATTTTTTTGGGTTACAGTCGGCTCGGACAGAATTTGTTGGGTTACAGTTGAGTTCAGACAGAATTGTCTTGGGCTACACTCGGTCTAGTCAGAATTTTGTGGGGTTACAGTCGGCTCAGACAGGATTTTGTTGGGTTACAGTCGAGTTCAGACAGAATTTTGTTGGGTTACAGTCGACTCGGACAGACTTTTGTTGGGCTACATTCGGTTCAGACAGAATCTTGTTGGGCTACAGTCAGCTCAGACAGAATTTTCTTGGGTTACAGTCGGTTCAGACAGAATTTTGTTGGGCTACATTCAAAAGTCAGTTCAGACAGATTTTTTTGGGTTACAATCGGCTCAGACAGAATTTTGTTGGGTTCTATTTGGTTCAGACAGAATTTTGTTGGGCTACAGTCAGTTCAGACAGAATTTTGTTGGGTTACAGTCAGTTCAGACAGAATTTTTGGGGGTTACAGTCGACTCAGAATTTTGTTGGGCTACATTTAAAAGTCGGTTCAGACAGAATTTTGTTGGGCTACAGTCAGTTCAGACAGATTTTTTTCGAGTTACAGTCGGCTCAGACAGGATTTTGTTGGGTTACAGTCGAGTTCAGACAGAATTTTGTTGGGTTACAGTCGACTCGGACAGATTTTGTTGGGTTACAGTCGAGTTCAGACAGAATTTTGTTGGGTTACAGTTGAGTTCAGACAGAATTTTGTTGGGTTACAGTCGACTCAGACAGACTTTTGTTGGGTTACAGTCGAGTTCGGACAGAATTTTGTTGGGCTACAGTCGAGTTCAGACAGAATTTTGTTGGGTTACAGTTGAGTTCAGACAGAATTTTGTTGGGTTACAGTCGGTTTAGACAGAATTTTGTTGGGTTACAGTCGAGTTCAGACAGAATTTTGTTGGGTTACAGTCGGTTTAGACAGAATTTTGTTGGGTTACAGTCGAGTTCAGACAGAATTTTGTTAGGTTACAGTCGGTTTAGACAGAATTTTGTTGGGTTACAGTCAGCTCAGACAGGATTTTTTTGGGTTACAGTCGGTTCAGACAGAATTTTGTTGGGTTACAGTCGAGTTCAGACAGAATTTTGTTGGGTTACAGTCGAGTTCAGACAGAATTTTGTTGGGTTACAGTCAGCTCAGACAGGATTTTGTTGGGTTACAGTCGAGTTCAGAGAATTTTGTTGGGTTACAGTCGGCTCAGACAGGATTTTGTTGGGTTACAGTCGAGTTCAGACAGAATTTTGTTGGGTTACAGTCGGCTTAGACCGAATTTTGTTGGGCTACAGTCGGTTCAGACAGAATTTTGTTGGGTTTCAGTCAGTTCAGACAGAATTTTGTTGGGTTTCAGTCAGTTCAGACAGAATTTTCTGGGGCTACAGTCAGTTCAGACAGAATTTTGTTGGGCTACAGTCGGTTCAGACAGAATTTTGTTGGGTTACAGTCGGTTCAGACAGAATTTTCTGGGGCTACAGTCGGTTCAGACAGAATTTTGTTGGGCTACAGTCGGTTCAGACAGAATTTTCTGGGGCTACAGTCGGTTCAGACAGAATTTTCTGGGGCTACAGTCGGTTCAGACAGAATTTTGTTGGGCTACAGTCGATTCAGACAGAATTTTGTTGGGCTACAGTCGGTTCAGACAGAATTTTGTTGGGCTACAGTCGATTCAGACAGAATTTTGTTGGGCTACAGTCGGTTCAGACAGATTTTTCTGGGGCTACAGTCAGCTCAGACAGAACTTTTAGGGACTACAGTCTTTTTACAGACTTTAAACCAAATGTTCTGGGTTCTGATCTAATGTGAAAAATATTTATACTTTCTTAACTCGTGATTTGATATGAATTACAGGTTGACGCTGTGGTGTGGGGGTCTCTGTGAGTGTCTGTGTGTACGTACCCTCGGTGACGTAGTCTCGGAGGAAGCTGTGGTTGAGTTTGGTACTCTCTCCGTCCTCACCCATGAGCAGCGGCGGAGTGTGTGTATATGTGTGTGTGTGCGCCCGTCCGGTCCGTCGCGTCCCACCGTCCTGAGGCTCCGCCCATGCTGCCGCGGCCTAGCAGAGTGGCCTGCTGTACGGCATGCTGGGATACTGGAGGCCTTCGGCAGAAGGAAGTGGAGGATCGTCCTGGAGACGAATCAGCACCGACCTACAACACCGAGAGTGTGTGTGTGTCAGAGTGTGTGTACTCCAAATGTCACACACACATTCACACTCACTCACACTTACACACACGCTCACTTACCTATACCTCCACTGATACTCCTCCAGCTCATTGCCCGGCAACACACTGTGTGTGTGTGGTTATTCCTGGTCGCGGTGCTGTGATCGCTCTTGCTGTCTTCGTGTGAAGGCTGCAGATGTTTCTGGATGCGGTCGTAGGGTCCTCGTAGGAGAAGACGATAAACAGAGAGGAAAGAAGGATGAACGGAGGAGAGCAGTACGTTCTTCTTCCACTCCGTAAACGACAGGAAGGCCTGAGTGTGTGTGTCCTGTACGTTTTTGCTGCAGTGAGACGGTGATTGTGTGTGTGTGTGTGTGTGTGTGTGTGTATGGCAGTGGGGGGGAGAGAGAGGTGGAAAAGACAGGGAGAGAGAGAGAGAGAGAGAGGATACTGCTGAGCATCTGTACAGCATCACTATGCAACTGCAGCCTCCTCCCTAACCAGCCAACCACAGCCCAGCTTTACAATGAAGCTCCTCCCACTGCAGGTGACAAGAGGAATGAGCTGATAGGGAGGGAGCGAGCGAGCAAGAGTGAGTGAGCGAGCGAGTGAGCGAGCGAGTGATGGGGGATGGGTGGAAGGATAGAGGCAGTATGTACACATGCTAATAGTAGAAGGGGGGATGAAGGAGGGATGAGTGAAAGAATAAACAATGAAGAAATGATAGTGATGGAACAGAGACAGAGGAAAGCCTGGAATAGGTCACAAACATGGAGAGAGAGAAGACATGAGCTCTGCTGTTAGAATGGTGCTAGTGACCCCTACTGACCGTCAGCTAGTAATGCAGCATGTGTAAATACAGACACTAACACCACTAATAATAATAATAATAATAATAATAATAATAATAATAATAATAATAATAATAATAATAATAAATAGGCCCAGCAATGCTGTTTTGTGAAGTTTGGTTAAAACTTAATTAACTTAATGTGATTTAATATAGGGTTTTGAAATTTGGCTCAATCAGTACAAATGACTGAATGAACCGATTTAATAACTTTGACTGCCAGTTTCTTTAAAATGCTGCAGTGAAATGACTCCATATTTGGTCTGTACATAGTCTGATAGACTTTTAACAAAAATCTATTGTTTTGTTTTGGTCCATTTATTGATAAGTCACTTTATAATGTGTTGAATTTGGCTCATGAGTTAATCAGTCAGAGTGCAAATCATTAACTAAATAAACAGTTTCAGTAACTTTGACCGCAAGTTGCTTTAAAATGCTGCAGTAGAGTGACTCCATATTTGGTCTGTACATAGTCTGATAGACTTTTAACAAAAATCTATTGTTTTGTTTTGGTCCATTCATTGATAAGTCACTTTATAATGGGTTGAATTTGGCTCATGCGTCAATCAGTCAGAGTGCAAATCACTAACTAAATGAACAGATTTAGTAACTTTCACTGTCAGTTACTTTAAAATGCTGCAGTAAAATGACTCCATATTTGGTCTGTACATAGTCTGATAGACTTTTAACAAAAATCTACTATTTTGTTTTGGTCCATTTATTGATAAGTCACTTTATAATGGGTTGAATTTGGCTCAGGAGTCATTTGGATAGAGTGAAAATGCTAAATTTAATTAACTGATTTGGTAACTTGGGCTGTGTTTTATTCTAAAGTCCTGCAGTAACAGGCCTTCATTGTTGACATGTTTTTAATATGACAGATATTAAACCACAATATCCTCTTTATCCATAATACTGCTTATATACAATGTGTTTAATTTGACTCATGATTTAGACAGAGGGCAAATCTATTTGATTTGTACATAGTCTGATAGACTGTTAACTGAAATCTACTGTTTGTTTTGGTCCATTTATTAATAAGTCACTTTATAATGTGTTGAATTTGGCTCAGGAGTCAATCAGTTAGTGCAAATCACTAACTAAATGAACTAATTTAGTAACTTTTACCGCCAGTTTCTTTACAATGCTGCAGTAGAGTGACTCCATATTTGGTCTGTACAGAGCGATTTGCACTCGGACTGACTTATGAGCCAAATTCAACACATTATAAAGAGACTTATCAATAAATGGACCAAAACAAACAGTAGATTTTCGTTAAAAGTCTATCGGACTATGTACAGACCAAATATGGAGTCACTCTACTGCAGCATTGTAAAGTAACTGCCAGTCAAAGTTGCTAAATCAGTTCATTTAGTGGTTTGAATCATGAGTCAAATTCAACACATGATATAAAATAACTATTATGGATAAGTACACCAAAAAAACATCACATTGTGGTTTAAAATCTGTCATAATATGTACATTTGAACAATGAAGTCCCTTCACTACAGGCCTTTGGAACAACAGGCAGCCAAAGTTACCCAATCAGTTAACTAAATTTGTGATTTTCACTCCATTCAAATGATTCATCAGCCAAATTCAACACATTGTAATTAAATGGATCAAATCAAAACAGTAGATCTTCGTTAACATTCTATAAGACTATCTACAGACCAAATATAGAGTCACTTTACTGCAGCATCTTAAAGTAACTGGTGGTCAAAGTTACTAAATCAGTTCATTTAGTGATTTGCACTCTGATTGAATCATGAGTCAAATTCAACACATTAAAAAGTGACTTATCAATTAATGGACCAGAACAAAACAGTAGATTTTCGTTAGACTATTCGGTAGACAAAAATCTACTGTTTTGTTTTGGTCAATTTAATTATAATATGTTGAATTTGCCTCATAAACTATTTGGATAGAGTGAAAATCACAAATTTACTGATTGGTGTAACTTTTACTGCCTTTTGTCCCAAAGGCCTGTAGTGAAGGGACTTCATTGTTCACATGTTCATGTTATTTGTTATTTTAAACCACAATGTGATGTTTTTTTGGTGTACTTATCCATAATAGTAATTTTATATAATGTGTTGAATTTGACTCATGATTCAATCAGAGTATAAATCACTGAATTAACTGATTTAGTAACTTTGACCACCAGTTACTTTAAAATGCTGCAGTAGAGTGACTCCATATTTGGTCTGTACATAGTCTGATAGACTGTTAACGAAGATCTACTGGTTTGTTTTGGCCCATTTATAAATAAGTCACCTTTTAATGTGTTAGTCATGTGGATGGAGTAAAAATCACACATTTAATTGACTGATTTAGTAATTTTGGCTATGTTTTATTCTTAATCCCTGTTGTGAAGGGACTTCATTGTTCATATATTCATTAATGTTACAGATTTTAAACAAAAATGTGCTGTTTATCCATATTAGTGATTTTAAATGTGTTGAATTTGACTCATGAGTCAATCAGATGATGAAACTAAATGATTCAGTAATTTTGGTTGCCAAATTTGGGTTGTACATAGTCTGATAGGCTGTTAATGAAAGCTTCTGTTTTGTTTTGGTATAACTGGTCTAGTTTGGTCTCATAGATGAGTCATATGATGTGTTGTATTTGGGTCATGAGTCATTTGGATGGAGTGAAAATAACTTAATAACTTAATGAACTGATTTAGTAACTTTGGCTGTGTTTTATTCTAAAGTCCTGCAGTAAATGGACTTCATTGTTCATATTTTCATAATATGATAAACTTTAAACCACCGTGTGCTGTTTTTGTGGTCTTCTTGTCGGTAAGGGTGATTTTACACTGTGTTGAATTTGACTCATGAGTCAGTCCCATGGAGTACAACATGCTGATGTGGCAAATTTGGCAGCAATTTACTTTAAGCTTCACCTTTGATCTGTTCATAGTATACATGTCTGTGGGTGTGGTTTACTTATAAGTGATATTCATCTTATTAGTTGTTTAATTTGACTCATGACTAAATCAGAGAGGGGTTCAATTAAACGTTAATGAACTGTGTTTGGTAACTTTTGCTGTAAATAACTTAAACATGCTGCAGTAAAATGACTTGGTCTTTGGTTTGTGATTAGTAAGACAGACATTGAACTGATATATGTAGTTTTATTGGACTACATACTGGAAATTAGTGTTTTATGGTGTGATGAATGTGGATTTGCTGTTTTGGCGCCCTCTATTGTCCTTTGTCCACTAAGCCTTGCACAGTATTTCCACATTAGGCTTTGAGCAGGTTTACCTAGTTTGGTGTCCATCAGACAATGTAGTCTTTTTATTTCACTACTGTCTTAAACTATATATACTTCAGAATTATCCATCCATCCATCCATCTATCCATCTATCCATCCATCCATCCATCTATCAAGCCAGAGGCAACAGTAGCAGAAAAAAATCCCTTGGAAAGAGGAAGAAACTTTCAGAGGAACCCACGATCAAGGGAGCAACCCATCTCCCTCTGGTCGACACCAGATAGAGAGAGAGTGACCATCCTCCTCTGCTCCAGACCCACCTGAACTGATATCTCCACTTCAGACCCACCTGAACTGATATCTCCACTTCAGACCCACCTGAACTGATATCTCCACTTCAGACCCACCTGAACAGATCTCTCTGCTCCAGACCCACCTGAACAGATATCTCTGCTCCAGACCCACCTGAACAGATCTCTCTGCTCCAGACCCACCTGAACTGATATCTCCACTTCAGACCCACCTGAACTGATATCTCCACTTCAGACCCACCTGAACAGATCTCTCTGCTCCAGACCCACCTGAACTGATCTCTCCACTTCAGACCCACCTGAACAGATATCTCTGCTCCAGACCCACCTGAACTGATATCTCCACTTCAGACCCACCTGAACAGATCTCTCTGCTCCAGACCCACCTGAACTGATATCTCCACTTCAGACCCACCTGAACAGATCTCTCTGCTCCAGACCCACCTGAACAGATCTCTCTGCTCCAGACCCACCTGAACTGATATCTCCACTTCAGACCCACCTGAGCAGATCTCTCTGCTCCAGACCCACCTGAACTGATCTCTCCGCTTTAGACTTACCTGAACTGATCTCTCTGCTCCAGACTCACCTTAACTGATCTCTCTGCTCCAGACCCATCTAAACTGATCTCTCTGCTCCAGACCCACCTGAACTGATCTCTCTGCTCTAGACTTACCTGAACTGATCTCTCTGCTCTAGACTTACCTGAACTGATCTCTCTGCTCCAGACCCACCTGAACTGATCTTGCTGCTCCAGAGACACTTGAACTGATCTCTTCACTTCAGACCCACCTGAACTGATCTCTCTGCTCTAGACTTACCTAAACTGATTTCTCTAGTCCAGATCCACCTTAACTGCTCTGTCACCACCAGACCCACCTTAACTGATCTCTCAATCTCTCTGCTCCAGTCTTTCCTGAACTGATCTCTCTGCTACAGTCTTTCCTGAACTAATGTCTCTGGTCCAGACCCACCTTAATTGATCTCTTTGGGGAAGTTATGGAGGATATGAAGATGATAGAAATTCAAGTTTGTCTTGTGTTTGTTCTTTTGTTCTGTATCTACAGTCTCCATCAGTCCAATCCAAATGCCAGTCCAGATCTTCTAGATGAGTCCTGTTGGGTTTAGTTGTTTGATTTTTGGGTGTTATGTTTGGTTTGTCGCTAAATTGTTTAAATGAACCAAATCATTAATTATAAAAATGAATTAATCACAACGGTATTTAATTTGAATGGTTTTCGATCTGTTAAGTATTGAGTAGACTCTCTTTTTGGGTTCTAATAGATCATTAGAATATGATTTTCGGTTAATCTGCTGTTGTTCTAGTTCCTTTACCTATTTTTGTCCGTCTGTGAGTGATTTTAGAAGCTGGAGTGAGTTGCAGAAAGAGAGAGAGAGAGAGAGAGACAGAGTCATTAGCGAAGATCAGCACCTAATCCACCTCTCTGAACGGCTGAAATAGCCTTTGGCTGCAGTGATGGAGATTAACTCGGAGGGATTAACTTTATGCAATAGATTAGTGTACCTGGTGTGACACTGTGGACTGAGGATGTGGGTAGAGCGTTAGTTACAGAGTTCATCCTGCTCCTCTTCCTCCTCTCCGTCGGCTTTCCTCTCATTTCAGAGCGTGTGCTGTGTACCGGGTGGCGTGGAGAGCTGGTGGATTCCTTCTTGTCATCGTTCTAAGGGACATCATGCCGTGCCTACACACAGAGAGCCCCGTCGGGAACCCCACGGACCCTGAGACACATCCTACCCCAGAGAACACAGAGAGGAGCAAGAAGAAAAAGAAGGAAGAAAGGCAGAGTGGGCGAGATCTCCCCTCTCTGTGGGGCTTACGCGCTAAAACTGGGCAGTGGGGCTTCCGAAAGGGCCTACAGGGGCCAGGGGAGTCATGGTCAGAAGACCCTACCAGCAATCTAAGGTACGAAACAGCTATTGCAATACGAATACAGACACTGGAGTCAGCACAGTACAATACAGTACAGGGTTCTTTACTCAGAACAGTCATTACTGTACAATACTGAATGAGGTCATTACAGTACAGTGCCTGACTGGATCATTACAGTAGTTATCACAGTACAATACAGTACAGTTACTACAGTGTAATACTGTATGAGGTATTTACAGTCCAGTCATTAGTGTACAGTAGGATGATTACAGTACTGTATGATATGGCAGACGCAGCACAGCACACTTATAGTACGCTTAGTACTGTAACAATAATATATGGGGTGATTACAGCACAGTCAGCACAACCAAATGCTGTATGGAATCATTACAGTAATGTCAACACAGTACATTAGTGCATGGAGTTGTTAGTCATTATAGTACAGTACTTTATAGGGTCATTACATAATGTTTAGTACACAACAGTGCCATTTGGGGTTATTACAGTACAGTCATTAAAGTATAGTGCTATATGGGGTCATTACAGTACAGCGCAGTTTGGGGTCATTACAGGACAGTAATTACAGTAAAGTGGCATGTGAACTTATTACAGTACAGACCTTACAGTACAGTGCTCTATAGTGTCATTACAGTAATCATTACAGTACAGTGCTATATATGGTTCATTACAATCAAATTACTACAGTACAGTCATTACAGTCCAGTGCTGTTTAGGTATATTACAGTACAGTCATTACAGTACAGTCTTCTATAGGTATATTATAGTACAGTCATTACAGTACAGTGCTGTATAGGTATATTTCAGTACAGTCATTATGGTACAGTCATTACAGTACAGTGCTCTATAGGTATATTACAGTACAGTCATTACAGTACAGTGCTCTATAGGTATTTTACAGTACAGTCATTACAGTACAGTCATTACAGTACAGTTTTCTATAGGTATATTATAGTACAGGCATTACAGTACAGTGCTGTATAGGTATATTTCAGTACAGTCATTATGGTACAGTCATTACAGTACAGTTTTCTATAGGTATATTATAGTACAGTCATTACAGTACAGTCATTACAGTACAGTTTTATATAGGTATATTATAGTACAGGCATTACAGTACAGTGCTGTATAGGTATATTTCAGTACAGTCATTACAGTACAGTTATTACAGTACAGTGCTTTATATGTATATTACAGCACAGTCATTACAGTACAGTCATTACAGTACAGTGCTGTATAGGTATATTACAGTGCAGTCATTACAGTACAGTGCTCTATAGGTATATTACAGTGCAGTCATTACAGTACAGTCATTACAGTACAGTGCTCTATAGGTATATTACAGTACAGTCATTACAGTACAGTGCTCTATATGTATATTACAGCACAGTCATTACAGTACAGTCATTACAGTACAGTGCTCTATAGGTATATTACAGTGCAGTCATTACAGTACAGTCATTACAGTACAGTGCTGTATATGTATATTTCAGTACAGTCATTACAGTACAGTCATTACAGTACAGTGCTTTATATGTATATTACAGCACAGTCATTACAGTACAGTCATTACAGTACAGTGCTGTATAGGTATATTACAGTACAGTCATTACAGTGCAGTCATTACAGTACAGTGCTCTATAGGTATATTACAGTGCAGTCATTACAGTACAGTCATTACAGTACAGTGCTCTATAGGTATATTACAGTACAGTCATTACAGTACAGTGCTCTATATGTATATTACAGCACAGTCATTACAGTACAGTCATTACAGTACAGTGCTCTATAGGTATATTACAGTACAGTCATTACAGTACAGTGCTCTATATGTATATTACAGCACAGTCATTACAGTACAGTCATTACAGTACAGTGCTGTATAGGTATATTACAGTGCAGTCATTACAGTACAGTGCTCTATAGGTATATTACAGTACAGTCATTACAGTACAGTGCTCTATATGTATATTACAGCACAGTCACTACAGTACAGTCATTACAGTACAGTGCTGTATAGGTATATTACAGTACAGTCATTACAGTACAGTCATTACAGTACAGTGCTCTATATGTATATTACAGCACAGTCACTACAGTACAGTCATTACAGTACAGTGCTGTATAGGTATATTACAGTACAGTCATTACAGTACAGTCATTACAGTACAGTGCTCTATATGTATATTACAGTGCAGTCATTACAGTACAGTCATTACAGTACAGTGCTCTATATGTATATTACAGCACAGTCATTACAGTACAGTCATTACAGTACAGTGCTGTATAGGTATATTACAGTACAGTCATTACAGTACAGTCATTACAGTACAGTGCTCTATAGGTATATTACAGTGCAGTCATTACAGTACAGTCATTACAGTACAGTCATTACAGTACAGTGCTCTATAGGTATATTACAGTACAGTCATTACAGTACAGTCATTACAGTACAGCCATTACAGTACAGTGCTGTATGTGTATATTACAGTACAGTCATTACAGTACAGTCATTACAGTACAGTGCTGTATAGGCATATTACAGTACAATCATTACAGTACAGTCATTACAGTACAGTCATTAAAGTACAGTGCTGTATAGGTATATTACAGTACAGTCATTACAGTACAGTCATTATAGTACAATGCTGTTTAGGTATATTACAGTACAGTCATTACAGTACAGTCATTACAGTACAGTGCTGTATGTGTATATTACAGTACAGTCATTACAGTACAGAGCTGTATAGGTATATTACAGTACAGTCATTACAGTACAGTCATTACAGTACAGTGCTGTATAGGTATATTACAGTACAGTCATTACAGTACAGTCATTACAGTACAGTGCTGTTTAGGTATATTACAGTACAGTCATTACAGTACAGTCTTCTATAGGTATATTATAGTACAGTCATTACAGTACAGTGCTCTATAGGTATTTTACAGTACAGTCATTACAGTACAGTCATTACAGTACAGTTTTCTATAGGTATATTATAGTACAGTCATTACAGTACAGTCATTACAGTACAGTTTTCTATAGGTATATTATAGTACAGGCATTACAGTACAGTGCTGTATAGGTATATTTCAGTACAGTCATTATGGTACAGTCATTACAGTACAGTTTTCTATAGGTATATTATAGTACAGTCATTACAGTACAGTCATTACAGTACAGTTTTATATAGGTATATTATAGTACAGGCATTACAGTACAGTTATTACAGTACAGTGCTTTATATGTATATTACAGCACAGTCATTACAGTACAGTCATTACAGTACAGTGCTGTATAGGTATATTACAGTGCAGTCATTACAGTACAGTGCTCTATAGGTATATTACAGTACAGTCATTACAGTACAGTGCTCTATATGTATATTACAGCACAGTCATTACAGTACAGTCATTACAGTACAGTGCTCTATAGGTATATTACAGTGCAGTCATTACAGTACAGTCATTACAGTACAGTGCTGTATATGTATATTTCAGTACAGTCATTACAGTACAGTCATTACAGTACAGTGCTTTATATGTATATTACAGCACAGTCATTACAGTACAGAGCTGTATAGGTATATTACAGTACAGTCATTACAGTACAGTCATTACAGTACAGTGCTGTATAGGTATATTACAGTACAGTCATTACAGTGCAGTCATTACAGTACAGTGCTCTATAGGTATATTACAGTGCAGTCATTACAGTACAGTCATTACAGTACAGTGCTCTATAGGTATATTACAGTACAGTCATTACAGTACAGTGCTCTATATGTATCTTACAGCACAGTCATTACAGTACAGTCATGACAGTACAGTGCTCTATAGGTATATTACAGTGCAGTCATTACAGCACAGTCATTACAGTACAGTGCTCTATAGGTATATTACAGTACAGTCATTACAGTACAGTGCTCTATATGTATATTACAGCACAGTCATTACAGTACAGTCATTACAGTACAGTGCTGTATAGGTATATTACAGTGCAGTCATTACAGTACAGTGCTCTATAGGTATATTACAGTACAGTCATTACAGTACAGTGCTCTATATGTATATTACAGCACAGTCACTACAGTACAGTCATTACAGTACAGTGCTGTATAGGTATATTACAGTACAGTCATTACAGTACAGTCATTACAGTACAGTGCTCTATATGTATATTACAGCACAGTCACTACAGTACAGTCATTACAGTACAGTGCTGTATAGGTATATTACAGTACAGTCATTACAGTACAGTCATTACAGTACAGTGCTCTATATGTATATTACAGTGCAGTCATTACAGTACAGTCATTACAGTACAGTGCTCTATAGGTATATTACAGTGCAGTCATTACAGTACAGTCATTACAGTACAGTGCTCTATATGTATATTACAGCACAGTCATTACAGTACAGTCATTACAGTACAGTGCTGTATAGGTATATTACAGTACAGTCATTACAGTACAGTCATTACAGTACAGTGCTCTATAGGTATATTACAGTGCAGTCATTACAGTACAGTCATTACAGTACAGTCATTACAGTACAGTGCTCTATAGGTATATTACAGTACAGTCATTACAGTACAGCCATTACAGTACAGTCATTATAGTACAGTGCTGTATAGGTATATTACAGTACAGTCATTACAGTACAGTCATTACAGTACAGTGCTGTATAGGTATATTACAGTACAGTCATTACAGTACAGTCATTACAGTACAGTGCTGTATAGGCATATTACAGTACAATCATTACAGTACAGTCATTACAGTACAGTCATTAAAGTACAGTGCTGTATAGGTATATTACAGTACAGTCATTACAGTACAGTCATTATAGTACAATGCTGTTTAGGTATATTACAGTACAGTCATTACAGTACAGTCATTACAGTACAGCCATTACAGTACAGTCATTATAGTACAATGCTGTTTAGGTATATTACAGTACAGTCATTACAGTACAGTCATTACAGTACAGTGCTGTATGTGTATATTACAGTACAGTCATTACAGTACAGTCATTACAGTACAGAGCTGTATAGGTATATTACAGTACAGTCATTACAGTACAGTCATTACAGTACAGTGCTGTATGTGTATATTACAGTACAGTCATTACAGTACAGTCATTACAGTACAGTGCTGTATGTGTATATTACAGTACAGTCATTACAGTACAGTCATTACAGTACAGTGCTGTATAGGTATATTACAGTACAGTCATTACAGTACAGTTTTATATAGTATAATGTATGTATGTACAGTAATAATGTATGATATAGAATTAAATATATAATAAATTTGTATTATGTGTTATTATTAATATGTGGTATTAAGAGTAACTCCATATGTTAACAGTGATGAACACAGTGCAGGTCTACAGCTGACATCTTATTTCGGTCCTGCAGGGAGAACGACCGTGGTGTAAAGATGTCTGGGTGGGTTCAGATGCACCCCAAGCTGAGCATGCTTCTACTGGGCAGGCGCAGAGACTCCCACCCTCCATGCGGATCCTCCTGGAGAATTGCGCCCCCTGCAGCTCTGGAGAAACTGTGGTTGTGTTTAACTCTAGATAGTTTTGAGAACTGGCGTGGGGATCAGTTAGTGAGATCACTGCTGTTTCCAGAAACTCCCGTCATACAGCAGTATCACCAACCGCCACCTGGAAGATCGCCATGCTCTGCTGGGCCTTGTGGGTTAGGCAAGAGCTGTGATTGGATGCTGGGGCTGTTGGGAGGTGGATTCAGTCACCTGAAGTGGCGGGACATCTGTCACAAGGTCTTGGTGCACATCTGTGAGGTTGTTGCGGCTGAACGCTGCTGCCTCGCGGTGACGACCATAGATGACACTGGTGGACGGGTTCTGGGACCTTTCATTCAAACCACGGCAACAACTGTCCCAACCCACACCCAATCAGACTGGGACAGGTGCATAATGGGACATGTAGCCAGCACAGGGTGGCCAATGAATATCTCAGATGCTCATGAGGTAATGATGGATAAATGCAGAGGCACCACAGCTGTACTGACCACTTCTCCTTTTTCAGATCTGATCTAATAAAACCCATCTAATAACACACAATGCTGAAACATTACAGGATTTTATTGGTCTGGTTAGAGTCTCATGGTTACCATGTCATTACTGGTCGAGTTAAGATCTTGTTACTGGTCTGGTCATTGTATCTTTGTTTTATATTTGTCTGATAAGTGTTTTATTGCATGGTTAGAGTCTCATTACTGGTCTGATAAGTGTCTACTTGCTTGTTGATAGGTATCTAATTTATGGTCTGATAAATGTCTCATTGCTTGTCTTGAGTGTCTAATTCCTGGTCTGATAAGTGTGTCATTGCATGTCTGGTTAGAGTCTCATTGCTGGTCCGATAAGTATCTAATAGCTGGTCTGATAGGTGTCTACTTGCTTGTTGATAGGTATCTAATTTATGGTCTGATAAATGTCTCATTGCTTGTCTTGAGTGTCTAATTCCTGGTCTGATAAGTGTGTCATTGCTTGTCTGATAAAAGTCTCATTGCATGTCTGGTTAGAGTCTCATTGCTGGTCTGATAAGTATCTAATAGCTGGTCTGATAAGTGTCTACTTGCTTGTTGATAGGTATCTAATTTATGGTCTGATAAGTGTCTCATTGCTTGTCTTGAGTGTCTAATTCCTGGTCTGATAAGTGTGTCATTGCATGTCTGGTTAGAGTCTCATTGCTGGTCCGATAAGTATCTAATAGCTGGTCTGATAAGTGTCTACTTGCTTGTCTTGAGTGTCTAATTCCTGGTCTGATAAGTGTGTCATTGCATGTCTGGTTAGAGTCTCATTGCTGGTCCGATAAGTATCTAATAGCTGGTCTGATAAGTGTGTCATTGCATGTCTGATAAAAGTCTCATTGCATGTCTGGATAGAGTCTCATTGCTGGTCTGATAAGTATCTAATAGCTGGTCTGATAAGTGTCTACTTGCTTGTCTTGAGTGTCTAATTCCTGGTCTGATAAGTGTGTCATTGCATGTCTGATAAAAGTCTCATTGCATGTCTGGTTAGAGTCTCATTGCTGGTCTGATAAGCATCTAATAGCTGGTCTTATAAGTGTCTACTTGCTTGTTGATAGGTATCTAATTTATGGTCTGATAAGTGTCTCATTGCTTGTCTTGAGTGTCTAATTCCTGGTCTGATAAGTGTGTCATTGCATGTCTGGTTAGAGTCTCATTGCTGGTCCAATAAGTATCTAATAGCTGGTCTGATAAGTGTCTACTTGCTTGTTGATAGATATCTAATTAATGGTCTGATAAGTGTCTCATTGCTTGTCTTGAGTGTTTAATTCCTGGTCTGATAAGTGTGTCATTGCATGTCTGATAAAAGTCTCATTGCATGTCTGGTTAGAGTCTCATTGCTGGTCTGATGAGTATCTAACTGCTGGTCTTATAAGTGTCTCATTGCTGATCTGATAAGTGTCTCATTGCTTATCTGATAAGTGTCTCATTGCTTATTTGATAAGTGTCTCATTGCTGATCTGGTAAGTGTCTCATTGCATGACTGGTTAGAAAGTTGTTGCTAGTCAGGTTAGAGTTTTCGTTGCTGGACTGGTTAGATTCTCATTGACGGTCTGATAAATGTCTCATTTCCAATCTGGTTAGAATGCTGATGCTAGTCTGGTTTGGGTTTTGGTGCTGGCTCGGTTAGGATCTCTCCTGCCTTGAACAATGGACGGCACAGTTTTTGTTGTGTTTCAGGCAACGCATTACGTAATTAGAATTAGAAAGAGTATAAAGTAAAAGGGTGGGTTGGCAGAAGGGGAACCCTCACTGATCTAAATTTAACCTCTAATCACAGTTTCTGCTTGACAGCCAACTCAGAGAGAGATGTTTAGTCTGGATAAAGGATGGAGGTGTTATTGAAGAACATCTTAACCTGTATCTCTCACAGAAAGAACATGACGTTACGCAACCTCAGCTCCTTTCAACTTCCCAATCCTAGTCCTGTTTTAACATACCTTCACCATAGCAAACCCTAACTTTACTATCCTAGCCCTGCTTTAACATACCTTCACCTTAGCAAACCCAAACCCTAACTTTACTGTCCTAGCCCTGTTTTAACATACCTTCACCTTAGCAAACCCAAACCCTAACTTTCCTATCCTAGCCCTGTTTTAACATACTTTCACCGTAGCAAACCCAAACCCTAACTTTCCTATCCTAGCCCTGTTTTAACATACTTTCACCGTAGCAAACCCAAACCCTAACTTTACTGTCCTAGTCCTGTTTTAACATACTTTCACCTTAGCAAACCCAAACCCTAACTTTACTGTCCTAGTCCTACTTTAACATACCTTCACCTAAGCAAACCCAAACTCTATACCTTACCCTAAACGTAGCCTATTCTCCGTCATCCCTAGAGTAACCCTCCAGTAACCCTCAGTGTTCCTACATTCACCATATACCTAACAGACTAACACCAAAATGCTGATAAGTCTGATGAGTGCCTCCTTGTCTGTCTAGAGTGTCTAATTGCTGGTCTGATAAATGTCACAATGCATGTCTGGTTAGTGTTTCATTGCTTGTCAGGTTAGAGTCTCAATGCCTGTCTGATAAGTGTCTCATTGCATTTCAGGTTAGAGTCTCATTGCTTGTCTGATAAGTATCTAATTGCTGGTCTGATAGAGAGCGGTCCTAGCCCGGTTTAATATACTTGCCCTTAGTCAACCCAAACCCTATACCTAATCATAACCCTAAACTTAACCTTTTATAGTAATTCTCTACCAGCCCTAGAGTAACCCTCTAGTAACCCTCAGTGTTCCTACTTTTTCACCATATACCAAACAGACTAAAACCAGAATGCTGGCTATGGTCAGTCTCTTTGCTGGTGTGCTTATGGACGTGTTGCTGGTTATGATCTCTGCTGTCTTGAACAAATCAGGAAACATATTACAGAATTAAATGTAGAGAGACTGTCCGGCTCAAAGTAATCTGAATTAAATTGCAGAAGCATATTGATTCTTGCGTTTTGTTTATACTTTATAAAGGTATTGTATTGTTGTTTAGTTTATTGAAGGTGGATAAGAAGCCAGCTGAGGCGCCAAAGTGATGAGAGGCAAAAAGGGAGAGTAAGACAAAGAGTAAGAGGTAAAAGTGTGGGGTGGTGAGAGGGGAATCCCTCACTGATCTAAATTTAACCTCTAATCACAGTTTCTGCTTGACATCCAACTCAGAGAGAGATGTTTAGTCTGGATAAAGGATGGAGGTGTTATTGAAGAACATCTTAACCTGTATCTCTCACAGAAAGAACATGACGTTACGCAACCTCAGCTGTTTCTAACTTTCCTATTCTAGTCCTGCTTTATCATGCCAGTGCCCAGTTACCCCAAACCCCAACTTTCTCGTCCTAGCCCTGTTACAATATACCTGCTATAGTCAACCCAAACCCTATACCTAGACCTAACCCTTTACAGTAATTCTCTACTATCCCCACAGCACCTCTCCAGTAACCCTTAATCCCTAACAGACTAATTTTGGCTATGGCCCCCGTGCTGGTCTATGTCTGAGCCATGCTTTAACATACCTTCACCTCAGCAAACCCAAACCCTAACTTTCCTATCCTAGCCCTGCTTTAACATACTTTCACCTTAGCAAACCCAAACCCTAACTTTCCTGTCCTAGCCCTGCTTTAACATACTTTCACCTTAGCAAACCCAAACCCTAACTTTCCTATCCTAGCCCTGCTTTAACATACCTTCACCATAGCAAACCCAAACCCTAACTTTCCTGTCCGAGCCCTACTTTAACATACTTTCACCATAGCAAACCCAAACCCTAACTTTCCTATCCTAGCCCTGCTTTAACATACTTTCACCGTAGCAAACCCAAACCCTAACTTTACTGTCCTAGCCCTACTTTAACATACCTTCACCTCAGCAAACCCAAACCCTAACTTTCCTATCCTAGCCCTGCTTTAACATACTTTCACCTTAGCAAACCCAAACCCTAACTTTCCTGTCCTAGCCCTGCTTTAACATACCTTCACCATAGCAAACCCAAACCCTAACTTTCCTTTCCTAGCCCTGCTTTAACATACTTTCACCTTAGCAAACCCAAACCCTAACTTTACTGTCCTAGCTCTACTTTAACATACTTTCACCTTAGCAAACCCAAACCCTAACTTTCCTGTCCTAGCCCTGCTTTAACATACCTTCACCATAGCAAACCCAAACCCTAACTTTCCTATCCTAGCCCTGCTTTAACATACTTTCACCTTAGCAAACCCAAACCCTAACTTTCCTATCCTAGCCCTGCTTTAACATACTTTCACCGTAGCAAACCCAAACCCTAACTTTACTGTCCTAGCCCTACTTTAACATACTTTCACCTTAGCAAACCCAAACCCTAACTTTACTGTCCTAGCTCTACTTTAACATACTTTCACCTTAGCAAACCCAAACCCTAACTTTACTGTCCTAGTCCTGTTTTAACATCCTTTCACCTTAGCAAACCCAAACCCTAACTTTCCTTTCCTAGCCCTACTTTAACATACTTTCACCTTAGCAAACCCAAACCCTAACTTTCCTATCCTAGCCCTACTTTAACATACTTTCACCTTAGCAAACCCAAACCCTAACTTTCCTATCCTAGCTCTACTTTAACATACCTTCACCATAGCAAACCCAAACCCTAACTTTCCTATCCTAGCCCTGCTTTAACATACCTTCACCATAGCAAACCCAAACCCTAACTTTCTCATTCTAGCTCTACTTTAACATACCTTCACCTTAGCAAACCCAAACCCTAACTTTCCTATCCTAGCCCTGCTTTAACATACCTTCACCATAGCAAACCCAAACCCTAACTTTCCTATCCTAGCCCTGCTTTAACATACTTTCACCGTAGCAAACCCAAACCCTAACTTTACTGTCCTAGCCCTACTTTAACATACCTTCACCTCAGCAAACCCAAACCCTAACTTTCCTATCCTAGCCCTGCTTTAACATACCTTCACCATAGCAAACCCAAACCCTAACTTTCCTGTCCGAGCCCTACTTTAACATACTTTCACCATAGCAAACCCAAACCCTAACTTTCCTATCCTAGCCCTGCTTTAACATACTTTCACCGTAGCAAACCCAAACCCTAACTTTACTGTCCTAGCTCTACTTTAACATACCTTCACCATAGCAAACCCAAACCCTAACTTTCCTATCCTAGCCCTGCTTTAACATACTTTTACCTTAGCAAACCCAAACCCTAACTTTACTGTCCTAGCCCTGCTTTAACATACCCTCACCATAACAAACCCAAACCCTAACTTTCCTATCCTAGCCCTGCTTTAACATACCCTCACCATAGCAAACCCAAACCCTAACTTTCCTATCCTAGCTCTACTTTAACATACCTTCACCTTAGCAAACCCAAACCCTAACTTTACTGTCCTAGTCCTGTTTTAACATACCTTCACCTTAGCAAACCCAAACCCTAACTTTACTGTCCTAGCTTTATTATACCTGTTCTTAGTCAACCCAAACCCAATACCTAACCCTAAACTTAGCCTATTCTCCACCATCACTACAGTAACCCTCAGTGTTCCTACATTCACCATATACCTAACAGACTAAAACCAAAATGCTGGCTTTGGTCTGATAAGTCTGATGAGTGCCTCCTTGTTTGTCTAGAGTTTGTCTAGTGTGTCACATTGCATGTCTCGTTAGAGTCACATTGCTTGTCAGGTTAGAGTTTCAATGCATGTCTGATAAGTGTCTCATTGCTTATCTGATAAGTATCTAATTGCTTGTTTGATAAGTGTCTCATTGCCTGTCTGATAAATGTCTCATTGCATTTCAGGCTAGAGTCTTGTTGCTTGTCTGATAAGTATCTAATTGCATGTCTGATAGAGAGCGGTCCTAGCCCTGCTTTGATATACTTGCCCTTAGTCAACCCAAACCCTATACCTAAATATAACCCTAAACTTAACCTTTTATAGTAATTCTCTACCAGCCCTACAGTAACCCTTGTATTGTTGTTTAGATTACTGTATGTGCATAAGAAGCCAGCTGAGGCGCCAAAGTGATGAGAGGGAAAAGGGAGAGTAAGAGAAAGAGTAAGAGGTAAAAGGGTGGGTTGGCAGAAGGGGAACCTTCACTGATCTAAATTTAACCTCTAATCACAGTTTCTGCTTGACAGCCAACTCAGAGAGAGATGTTTAGTCTGGATAAAGGATGGAGGTGTTATTGAAGAACATCTTAACCTGTATCTCTCACAGAAAGAACATGACGTTACGCAACCTCAGCTGTTTCTAACTTCCCAATCCTAGTCCTGCTTTAACATACCTTCACCTTAGCAAACCCAAACCCTAACTTTACTGTCCTAGCTTTATTATACCTGTTCTTAGTCAACCCAAACCCAATACCTAACCCTAAATGTAGCCTATTCTCCACCATCACTACAGTAACCCTCAGTGTTCCTACATTCACCATATACCTAACAGACTAAAACCAAAATGCTGGCTATGGTCTGATAAGTCTGATGAGTGCCTCCTTGTTTGCCTAGAGTGTCTAATCACTGGTCTGATTAATATCCAATTGCATGTCGGGTTAGAGTTTTATTGCTTGTCTGATAAGTATCTAATTGCATGTCTGATAGAGAGCGGTCCTAGCCCTGCTTTGATGTACTTGCCCTTAGTCAACCCAAACCCTATACCTAAATATAACCCTAAACTTAACCTTTTATAGTAATTCTCTACCAGCCCTACAGTAACCCTTGTATTGTTGTTTAGATTACTGTATGTGCATAAGAAGCCAGCTGAGGCGCCAAAGTGATGAGAGGGAAAAGGGAGAGTAAGACAAAGAGTAAGAGGTAAAAGTGTGGGGTGGTAAGAGGGGAATCCCTCACTGATCTAAATTTAACCTCTAATCACAGTTTCTGCTTGACAGCCAACTCAGAGAGAGATGTTTAGTCTGGATAAAGGATGGAGGTGTTATTGAAGAACATCTTAACCTGTATCTCTCAAGAAAGAACATGACGTTACGCAACCTCAGCTGTTTTCAACTTCCCAATCCTAGTCCTCCTTTATCATGCCAGTGCCCAGTTACCCCAAACCCTAACTTTCCTGTCCTAGCCCTGCTTTAACATACCTTCACCTTAGCAAACCCAAACCCTAACTTTACTGTCCTAGTCCTGCTTTAACATACCTTCACTTTAGCAAACCCAAACCCTAACTTTCCTTTCCTAGCTTTATTATACCTGCTCTTAGTCAACCCAAACCCAATACCTAACCCTAAACTTAGCCTATTCTCCACCATCACTCCAGTAACCCTCAGTGTTCCTACATTCACCATATACCTAACAGACTAAAACCAAAATGCTGGCTATGGTCTGATAAGTCCTACTTTACTGTCCTAGTCCTGTTTTAACATACCTTCACATAGCAAACCCAAACCCCAACTTTCTCGTCCTAGCCCTGCTACAATATACCTGCTATAGTCAACCCAAACCCTATACCTAGACCTAACCCTTTACAGTAATTCTCTACTATCCCCACAGCACCTGTCCAGTAACCCTTAATCCCTAATAGACTAATTCTGGCTATGGCCCCCGTGCTAGTCTATATCCGAGCCCTGTTTTAACATACCTTCACCTAGCAAACCCAAACCCTAACTTTCCTATCCTAGCTCTACTTTAACATACTTTCACCATAGCAAACCCAAACCCTAACTTTCCTTTCCTAGCTCTACTTTAACATACTTTCACCATAGCAAACCCAAACCCTAACTTTCCTATCCTAGCCCTGCTTTAACATACTTTCACCATAGCAAACCCAAACCCTAACTTTCCTTTCCTAGCTCTACTTTAACATACTTTCACCATAGCAAACCCAAACCCTAACTTTCCTTTCCTAGCTCTACTTTAACATACCTTCACCATAGCAAACCCAAACCCTAACTTTCCTTTCCTAGCTCTACTTTAACATACCTTCACCATAGCAAACCCAAACCCTAACTTTCCTATCCTAGTCCTACTTTAACATACTTTCACCATAGCAAACCCAAACCCTAACTTTCTTGTCCTAGCTCTACTTTAACATACCTTCACCTTAGCAAACCCAAACCCTAACTTTCCTATCGTAGCCCTACTTCAATATACCTGCCATTAGTCAACCCAAACCCTATACCTATATCTAACCCTAAATAGTACCATCCCTACAGTAACCCTCAATGCCTACAGTAAACCTCAGTGTTCCTACTTTCACCATATATCTACCAGACTAAACCCACAATTCTGGCTATGGCCCCTTTACTGGTCTGATTATGGTCTTGTTGTTGGTCTGGTTTAGGATCACTGATGCCTTAAACAAGTCAGCACAGCATTTGCTGTGATTCAGACAACATGTTACATAATTAAAATTTTAGAGACTGTATATACTTTATAAAAATATTATATATAGTATGTGGATAAGAAGCCAGCCAAGGGGTATTAGTGATGAGAGAAAAAGAGAGATAGATATAAAAAGAGTAAACGTGGGGTGGTAAGAGGGGAATCCCTCACTGATCTACATTTAGCCACTAATCACAGCCAATTGAGAGAGAGATGTTTAGTCTGGATAAAGGATGGAGGTGTTATTGAAGAACGTCTTAACCTGTATCTCTCACACAGAAAGAACATGACGTTACGCAACCTCAGCTGTTTCCAACTTTCCAATCCTAGTCCTGCTTTAACATACCTGCCCTTAGTTAACCCAAACCCTAACCCTAATCCAAAACCTAACCCTTTACAGTAACTCTACACCATCCCTACAGTTCCTATTTTCACCATCAACCTAACATACCAAAACCCCACCCTGACTTCCTGACCACCCACAGACATACCCTAACGGTGGCACAGTGGGTAGCAGCCCCAACCTCCCAACTATAACGGCCCAGGCTCAGTTCCCATGGGTGACCAGGGCCCTTTTACTAAGGGGCAGTCAGTCAATAGTTGTGGTTAATGAACCAACCTTGAGACTGGAAGGTCACCAGTTTGATCCCCTGAACCAACAGAAGTGCCATTGAGCACTGTAGATAGGGCTTCAAGCAGGAGTGCTCACTGCCCCTACTGTGGGTATGTTGGTTTTTCACGGCACTAATTGGTCAGGGAAACAAATTCTGACTCCTAGTGACCACATAGATAGCGTTTCTTCTAAGGTACCTGTCTTCTATTTGGTTCTGCAGGCTTCTAGATGCATTGTTCACGATTCTTCTGGTTGTCTTTTATTGGATTGCCATCGTTTACTTCAGATCTTTCACTCTCGTACATGCAAAGGTTTGTGTGTCCTATCAGTCAATACTTGGTAATATTGTCTTGGCAACAATGACCACATCCTGGTTCCTATTACTTGACAAACATTAAGTTTAATTCACTTTAGTCCAACTTGATCTCCACAATGAACAAAAATTAAACAAATTTATGTTATTCAAGTTTTTCAAATTGTCTACTTTGTTGGGCAAGACTTCTTTCCTGTCACACATGTTTCTTCAAAGGAAATGAACGCTCTTCAAGAATGTATGTTCAAGTTTCAACACCAATTCAACTACAAGAGACTCAGATTCAATATCAACATGTCTTGTTTGGATGTATTTTGCTTTATTTGGTAAAAAAAAAACATGTTTGTCTTGCACAGGACACAAGAAGTCATCTAGGAGTGGATGGCCCAGCAACCTGCAGACCCAAGAGCGTCCTGAGTGTCCCCATCAAAAGCCAGCAAGATGAGGTCAGTAGGTCTCACTATTCCCTGAAAGTAAACCATAGCATCCAAAGCTAGTTTAGCCCAAATATGCATGCTGAGGTCAGCAGACCATAGCAACCCTAACGCTAAACTTCTAAAGATGTTATGGAAACGTCCATGGATCAAATATAATGTGAAATTATAACCACTATGTTGACGTCCGTGTGATTTCTTGATGGCAGGTTATTGGTATTGTCATGGCAGTGAACAAGACGGGAACAATGAGTTTCTTCTCAAAGCAGGACGAGAAGGTGTGTGTTTGTCCTCATACTGTTCAGTCCTATCAGGTAAGGGTTGCCGAAGATACTGAAGATCTATTTCAGTAAGGCAAGGCTCAGTTGGGCTCTACCAACTTCACCACTCTTGAGCACCTCCTTTGGTAACCATCAGTAGCTCACGACCTTTCATGGATTAACAGATTTTTTTATTTCTGTTATTGTGATGTAGAGGCATTAATGCAGGGACTGGGTCTGTCTCAAAACTAGAGACTACATAGACCGCCTTCAGCTCCCAATGTATAGACTGTCCCAAATTCTTAGACCCCTTAAATATACTGTCTACTGAGGTTCCTTCTTTGGCTGAAAGGTCTCCATCATTTAAGCCCCTATTATTACCCACCATACTACTTACTCTGAGGTAAGTTATATCTGTTTTTAAGGGTCCACAGTGTGTCTGTCTCAAATCCTAGTGAGCTGCCTTAACTCTGTAAGAAGCTGCAGCTGAGGTCAGTAAACACAGCTCACATGCAGTGGGCGGGAACAAGCCATAACTCAGTCTCTCTCTCTCTAACTGGAGCGTCCCAGTAATCATGAGGAGAGATGAGGACAGAACGCTGCTACTTAGGCAGGTGCCTATGTAGGCAGCTCACTTGGATTTGAGACAGACCCTTAAGAGCTCACAGTGGGTAACGATAGGGGCTTGAACGATGGAGGCCATGGTTCAGTCACTAATTAAGCATTAAACTTGTTATTTTAAGCCACTTTAGGAATAAACGTCCTAACACTATGTATGACACTGTGGCTGTTGAGCGTTTGTATGATTGTATAATTTATTTAAAACATGTTTGTGTTACGCCTCTGTTGTGGATTAGGTCCTGACGTCACACATGACTTTGTTAGGAGTGATTTTGGAAAATAAGCAGCTCACGGAAAGATCTGAACAGGAGTGCCACCACAACCAGGTAGAGCACTGCTTAACATGCTAACCTATTTTGTCTTCAATGAAAAGATGATTCCATGGAGACTGTATTTCAGAAAGTCTTACACTGCTGATTACTGTGGGGCTTTGAGTCCATGCTGGAGAGTTTCATTAACATTGTTGGGTATAACTGAATGTGTTGGATTTGATTGGCTGTGTTAGATTTGATTAGCTGTGTTGGGTTTGATTGGTGGTGTGGGGTTTAACTAAATGTGTTGGGTCTGATTGGCTTTGTGGGGTTTGATTTACAGTGTTGAGTTTGATTGGCTTGTCGTGTTGGTTTTATTGGCCAGCTGTGTTGGTTTGATTGGCTGTGTTGGTTTTATTGATTGTGTTATTTCCTGTGTTGTGTTTAATTGGCTGCATTGGTTTGATTTAATGTGTTGGATTTGATTGGCTGTGTTAGGTTTAACTGACTGTGTTGGGTCTGATTGGCTGTGTGGGGTTTGGTTAACAGTGTTGAATTTGATTGGCTGTGTTGGGTTTGATTAAATGCGTTGAGTTTGATTGGCTGTGTTGGGTTTGATTGTCTGATTGTGTTGGTTTTATTGGCCAGTTGTGTTGGCTTGATTAGCTGTGTTAGTTTGGTTGGCTTTGTTGGGTTTGATTGGCTGTGTTGGTTTGATTGGCTGTGTTGGTTTTATTGGCCAGTTGTGTTGGCTTGATTAGCTGTGTTAGTTTGATTGGCTTTGTTGGGTTTGATTGGCTGTGTTGGGTTTGATTGGTTGTGTTGTGTTTGATTGACTGTGTGGGTTTGATTGGCTGTGTTGTATTTGATTGGCTGTGTTCGTTTGATTGGCTGTGTTGTGTTTGATTGGCTGTTTTGTGTTTGGCTGTGTTGGTTTGGTTGACTGTGTTGTGTTTGTTTGGCTGGGTTGGTTTGATTGGCTGTGTTGGGTTTGATTGGCTCTGTTGTGTTTGATTGGCTGTGTTGTGTTAGATTGGCTGCTTTGTGTTTGATTGGCTGTGTTGTATCTGATTGGCTGTGTTGGATTTGATTGACTGTGTTGGTTTGATTGGCTGTGTTGGTTTGATTGGCTGTGTGGGGTTGATTGCCTGTGTTGTGTTAGATTGGCTGTGTTGGTTTGATTGACTATGTTGGGATTGATTGGCTGTGTTGAATTGATTGGCTGTGTTGGATTGATTGGCTGTATTAAATTGATTGGCTATGTTTAATTGGTTGGCTGTGTTGGATTGATTGGCTGTGTTGAATTGATTGGCTGTGTTGGATTGATTGGCTATGTTTAATTGGTTGGCTGTGTTGGATTGATTGGCTGTGTTGAATTGATTGGCTGTGTTGGATTGTTTGGCTGTGTTGGATTTATTGGCTGTGTTGGTTTCATTGCCTGTGTTGTGTTTAATGGGCTGTGGTGTGTTCGGTTAACTGTTTTGTTTCATTGGCTGTGTTGGTTTGATTGACAGGTCTTGTTGGAGTTGGTCAAGCTGCTGACTGAACATCATCAGTGTTTGGAGACTGTGCTCAGTAAACTGTCTGGCGTCATCTTGCAGGCTTCCAAAGCCAAACTCTGTAAAATCTTCCTGTCAAACGAGAGTGACAAGGTAATGTTAATGCTTCTCCTCTTCCATCTCCTTCTCAGACTCTCCTTCTCTTCCAGCTGCTCCAGCTCCTCTATCTCCTGCAGCTGCTCCTTCTTCTTCTTCTTCTCCAGCTCCTCTTTTTTCTCCTCTAGCTTCTTCATCTCGTCCAGATCCTTCTTCTCCTGCTTTCTTCTCCAGCTACTCTAGATCCTCCTTTTTCTCCAGTTCCTCCTTTTGCTTCTCCTCCAAATCCTCCAGCTCCACCTTCTGCTCTTTCTTCTCCAGCTCCTCTTTTTCCTCCAGCCCCTCCTTTGCCTTCATCTCCTCCTTCTAATCCAGCTCCTCGTTCTCCTCCAGGTCTTTCTTCTGCTCATTCTTCTCCTCTTAATCCAGCTCCACCATCTCCACCAACTCTGTCTTCTCCAGCTCCCCCTCATTCTCACCCAGCTCCTTCTTCATTGGCTCCACCTTTATCTTCTCATCCTCCTCCTCCTAATCCAGCTACTTCTTCTGCTCATTCTCCTCCTCCTTATCCAGCTTCTCATTCTTCTTCAGCTTCGTCTTGTCCTCATCCAGCCGCTCCAGCTCTTCTATCTCCTCCAGCCCCTCCTTTACCTCCAGCTCCTTCTTCTTAAGCTCCATCTTTATTTCTTCATTCTCCTTCTCCTAAACCAGCCCCCCATTTCTTTTAGCTGCTTCTGCTCATTCTCCTCCAGCTCCTCCATCTGCTCATTCTCCTCCTCCTGATTCAGCTCCTCATTCTCTTCCAGCTCCTTCTTCTGGTCATGCTCCTCCTCTTAATCCAGCTCCTCCATCTCCCCCAGCTCCTTCTTCTGCTCATTCTCCTCCTCCTGATCCAGCTCCTCATTCTTCTTCAGCCTCTCATTCTCCTCATCCATGCCACCTTCTCCTTCTTCTCCTCCAGCCCCTCCTTTGTCTCCATCTTCACCAGCTCTGTCTCCTCCAGCTCCTCCTCCTTCTCATCCAGCTCCTTCTTCTTCAGCTCCACCTTTATCTCCTCTTTCTCCTCCTCTTAACCCAGCTCCCTGTTTTCCTTTAGCTGCTTCTGCTCATTCTCCTTCAGCTCCTTCTTCTGCTCCTTCTCCTCCTCTTTATCCATCTCTACCAGCTCACTCTCATCCAGCTCCTTCTTCTTCAGCTCCACCTTCTCCTCATCCAGCTCCTTAGTCTCCTCTAGCTCCTCCAGAACCTCCTCATTTCACTCTTCACCTTTAATTCTCAGATTTTCAATCAGCATCAACATGTGTGTGTGTGTGTGTGTGTGTGTGTGTGTGCAGGAGTGTTTCTCACACATGGTGTGTGCAGAGCATGATAACTACGGCGGATTAACACACCACACTGAAAGGTCAGTGATTCCAGTTGAATGAACAAGTCATTTGAGTGTTAACAGTGCCCCCTAGTGGAGACTTTCTAGTCACACAGTCATTCAGTTCAATGAAAAACAAGTATCAACAAAACGGCAACTTTACAGGAGAAGCCAAAAACTGTCTTCACTTTCAATGGAAGTCAATGGAACCAGAGATTTCCAAGCCATTTTGGAGCACTTCTATTGGTCTGTTCATCATAAAAATGTTCCACACTGTAAACGGCAGCTGCTGCATTTAATTGATGTCAAAAAATAAAAATCAACAAAAATGGACTATATATATATATACCTATTTTTCTTTGGGCAGCAACAATATGAAGCATATTAGTAACGTTCTCCAGCATCTGACAAACCTCTACCTTTTCAGGGAATTTGATGTTAATGATGTCTCCTACGTGTACGCTGTGAGAGCCTGTAACTCCATGAAAACGCTGAACATCTCGAACCTCACTGTGGCTCAGAGTGTGACCCAGCCGGTCAGTTCAGGAAACTCTTTAATAAATAATAAACACCGTCAGTCTATAAAGAGATGCTGAGATGTTTAAACTTTAGCTCTTTGTGTTTCCAGGCTGCTGGTGTTCAGAGTCTAATCTGTGCTCCAATCATAGACCCTCAGAAGAACCTGGTCCTAGGTACAAAGCTCTGTCTTCTCTAAAATAGATTCTGCCTTAAATAGAACATTTGAATGAGATGTTCTGAGATGTTCCTGATTGTGATGTGTCTACAGGTGTTTGTGAGCTGCAGAAGGTCAGAGCAGACTCTGACGAAGCGGGTGGGTTCAGCAGGGAAGATGAGCGCCTCCTGCAGAGCTTTGTGAAGTACTGTGCTCTCGCTTTACGCACCTACAGCGTCCAGCAAGCAGCTGAGAAGAATTCCATTAAACTGGCCGTCGCTGAGGAGGTGAAGTTTCTCTCCAGTTGTTCCTTGACACTGAAGTCTCTCAAATCACCTTCGGTTATTTCCAGATCCCACTGTAAATACTCAGCTTGTCTCAAACCTTCAGCATCTAAGAAAATATTTATTGTTCTTAATTCTTAATTAATGTATATACATCCTACAGAACCTAATATGTATAACTAATAACTGCAAACAACTAACTATGATCTAATTCCAACCCTAACATCAACCTCAAACCTAAAAACATCAAAGTCAAATCTAAACCCAACCTTGACATCAACCTCAAATCTAAACCCAAACCTAACATCAACCTCAAACCTAAACCCAGCCCTAATAACAACCTCAAACCTAAAAACATCAAAGTCAAATCCAAACCCAACCTTGACATCAACCTCAAATCAAACCCAAACCTAACATCAACCTCAAACCTAAACCCAGCCCTAACAAAAACCTCAAATCTAAAAACATCAACCTCAAATCTAAACCCAACCTTGACATTAACCTCAAATCTAAACCCAACCTTGACATTCAAAATCTAAACCCAAACCTAACATCAAACTCAAATCTAAACCCAACCCTAACATCAACCTCAAACCTAAAACATCAACGTCAAATCTAAACCCAACCTTGACATCGACCTCAAATCTAAAAAAAACTCAAATCTAAACTTAACCTTGACGTCAACCTCAAATCTAAACCCAAACCTAACATCAACCTCAAACCTAAACCCAGCTCTAACATCAACCTCAAACCTAAACCCAACCTTAACATTAATCTCAAATCTGAACGCAACCCTAACATCAACTTCATATATAAACCCAACCTTGACATCAACATCATATCTAAAAAAAAAACATTAACCTCAAATCCAAACCCAACCTTCACATCAACCCCAAATCTAAACCCAGTCCTAACATCAACATCAAATCTAAAAAACATCAACCTCAAACCTAAACCCAAACCTAGCATCAACCTAAAACCTAAAAACATCAACCTCAAATCTAAACCTAATCCTAACATCAATCTCAGACCTAAACCCAAACCTAAGCTCACATCAAAGCCCAAACCTAACATCAACATTAAACTTATAAATATCAGCCTAAAATCTAAACCCAACCCCAACATCAACCTCAATCATAAACCTAGCCCTAATATCAACCCCAAACCTAAACTCAACCTTATCAACCTCGAACCTAATCCCAACCCTAACATCAAACTCAAACCTAAACCCAACCTTAACATCAACCTCAAACCAAATCCAACTATACATCAACCTCAATCATAAACCTAGCCCTAATATCAACCCCAAACCTTAACCCAACCTTATCAACCTCAAACTTAATCCCAACCCTAACATCAACCTCAAACCTAAACCCAACCTTAACATCAACCTCAAATAAAATCCAACCATACATCAACCTCAATTCTAACACATACCAACTGTACATCAATCTCAAATCTTAACCAATCCCTAACATCAACCTTAAATCTAAAACCCTAACATTAACCTCAAGCTAAACCTAACCCTAACATTAACCTTAAGTCTGAACCAAGCCTCAAATATGAACCCAACCCTAAAACTTAATTCAAATCTGAACCCAACCATAACACCAACCTCAAACGTGAACCCAACCCTAGCATTAAATTCAAATCTGAACCCAACCCTAACATTAACTTCAAATCTGAACCTAACCCTAACTTCAAATTTGAACCCAACCCTAACATTACCTTCAAATCTGAACCCAAGCCTAACATTAAATTCAAATGTGAGCCCAACCCTAACATCAACTTTAGATCTGAATGCAACCCTAACACCTTGTCTATAGGTTAAACTTCTTTACTGGCTGATACTGACGCTCATCACCTGCTTTGATCTGCATGTCTGTTTTCATCTGTAGGTCCTTTCTTACCACATGTCTCCTCCTGTGGACGAGGCTGAAGCTCTACAGGTGACTGATTTGATCTCCTTGTGTTTATTAAGATAACCGTGTTCTCCTAATCTTACACCTTCAGAAGGTCTCTGGAAGGTCCTGACACTCCAGGGTTTCTGGAGAGTCCAAATTCACTGCAACTTCACACAACTTCAACACCAGCTCCAGATTGTCTGGTCTGATTGTGTGATTCGGGCTTGCATACAGCTTTTTGATTGGATGCACGGATTCCGGATAGGAGCAGAAATTCCGGGAAATGTTTCCCCATATAGAATGAATAGGATAAAATAGTACTTGCCAATCTACTGAACTTCTGCTCGAGCGACAGACACCATTTCGCATACACTGACTCAGGACGGACCCCCGATCACGACTGCAGTGTTGATTTGACCTGCACTCGTCTGTTTGTCAAGTTTTTCCATTCCTCTTTTTTCTCCCCATAGAGTCCCATTCATGTTTATTCATCCCTCGTTCCTTGCACTACTTAAGCTGCACAACCATCCTGTTCTAGTTATAGGACAGTGGTGTAGTGGTTGGTATGGTGGTGTAGTGGTTAGTATGGTGGTGTAGTGGTCAGTATGGTGGTGTAGTGGTTAGTACGGTGGTGTAGTGGTTAGTATGCTGGTGTAGTGGTTAGTATGGTGGTGTAGTGGTTAGTACGGTGGTTTAGTGGTTAGTATGGTGGTGTAGTGGTTAGTATGGTGGTGTAGTGGTTAGTATGGTGGTGTGGTGGTCAGTATGGTGGTGTAGTGGTTAGTACGGTGGTGTAGTGGTTAGTATGGTGGTGTAGTGGTCAGTATGGTGGTGTAGTGGTCAGTATGGTGGTGTAGTGGTTAGTATGGTGGTGTAGTGGTTAGTATGGTGGTGTAGTGGTTAGTATGGTGGTGTAGTGGTTAGTATGGTGGTGTGGTGGTTAGTACGGTGGTGTAGATGTTAGTACGGTGGTGTAGTGTTAGTATGGTGGTGTAGTGGTTAGTATGGTGGTGTAGTGGTTAGTATGGTGGTGTAGTGGTTAGTACGGTGGTGTAGTGGTTAGTACGGTGGTGTAGTGGTCAGTATGGTGGTGTAGTGGTTAGTATTGTGGTGTAGTGGTTAGTATGGTGGTGTAGTGGTTAGTATGGTGGTGTAGTGGTTAGTATGGTGGTGTGGTGGTTAGTATGGTGGTGTAGTGTTAGTATGGTGGTGTAGTGGTTAGTACGGTGGTGTAGTGGTTAGTATGGTGGTGTAGTAGTTAGTATGGTGGTGTAGTAGTTAGTATGGTGGTGTAGTGGTTAGTATGGTGGTGTAGTGGTTAGTACGGTGGTGTAGTGGTTAGTACGGTGGTGTAGTGGTCAGTACGGTGGTGTAGAGGTTAGTATGGTGGTGTAGTGGTTAGTACGGTGGTGTAGTGGTTAGTATGGTGGTGTAGTGGTCAGTATGGTGGTGTAGTGGTTAGTATGGTGGTGTAGTGGTCAACACTGTCTCTTCACAGTAAGATGATGTGGGTTGGATTCCCGGTCTGGTACATTCTGTTCTTCCAATGCTTGATTGGCCCCAGAGAGCTACTAAGCTTAAACAGTGTGTTGGTGGACCCAGAACCTGGATCTACTCATCAGATGCTCCTGAAGGTCTTCATTAGCTGGACCAGGCTGGTTAGATCCTGGTTGGAGCTTAAACTCTGCAGGCCAGTAGGTCTTTC